>JAECUM010041843.1:0-49970 GCA_016617855.1 Megalonaias nervosa
GCATGACTCGGCCAGGGTTCGAACCCGCGACCTCCAGCATGCGAGGCGGACACTCTAACCACTAGGCCACCGGAGCAGTTTGTGTACTTCTTTGGAAGACTGCGAATAACCCAGCGATCTTCAGGAAAACATTTGGTTAAAGAACTTTTTCAAGTCCACTACATATTTTATCGTTTGCTGAGTAAGTGTATTTTATTTTTAATCGCCCTCTCAGATAAATAGCTTGCCCTGGTATTGGCATCCCACCTAAAGCATTCATACTTATTGTATCAATGTTGCAGATATAGACTTCAGTATAAACCGTTACTAAATTTGTCAGCAAACTCTCTGATGTCAGCACAATGTTATTGACATAAGTGTCAAACAGAGTTGTCAGCTTAATAATCTCAATTTTGTTAGTTTTCAGTTTTCGACTTATTCAACAATTTACACACAAATTGTAAATTCTCTTACTACAAGATATTGACCATTCAAATATCGCCTTAGAGGGGGGGGGGTTATGCTATTTTCTTTAAGCCAAGCTGTTTTAATTTGTTTTACTGAAGATTATTATTATTATTATTATTATTATTATTATTATTATTATTATTATTATTATTATTATTATTGTTATTATTATTATTATTACTATTATTATTATTATTATTATTATTATTATTATTATTATTATTATTATTATCATTATCATTATTATTATTACTAGTAGTAGTAGTAGCAAACATAGTTTACATTATATCGTTTCATATTACTATAAGTTAGAACAAGATTATTTTCCTGCAGTAATGAAAAATAAAAGCTTCAGTCCCTTGACTTACCATATTAAATTGTTGGTGCCTAAAATAATTGCGGAATACCTTTGTGCATATGAAGAGTAGTGAAGGGGAATACTATATGGACAATGGGAATGAACATTACGGGACCCTACTTTGTACTATGAGGACAAGATTTATACGGACAAAATATCACCCTGAGACGATATACGGACAATGGGAATTTGAACAGGTAGGATGACGTCACGGTACTGGACACTTGCAACAATGTAGCAAGTACCGTGAGGTCATGCCACCTGTTTCGTTTCTATACAAAGTTGTATGCATTCGCGTCCGTGTCAGTGGATAGTATAGTATGTTTTATGCATTCGCGTTCGTGTCACCTGTTTCATTTCTATGCAAAGTTTTATGCAATTCGCGTTCGTGTCAGTGGATAGTATAGTATGTTTTATGCAATTCGCGTTCGTGTCAGAGGATAGTATAGTATGTTTTATGCATTCGCGTCCGTTTCCATAGATTGATGAACATCAATCTATCCTACCCAGATGATACAACTGACTAAAAAAAAAAAAAATAGGTAAGAGAATAATGTTTTTGGGAGTTAAACATACATTATACAATCGAATATTTTTTTTTTAGGTAAGAAAGAATAAATGTTTTCGAGGCATATGAAAGTAGCCCTGAAAAGGGCCTTTGGGTTCTTCTATTTTCTCCAGTTTTTCCACCAGCTTCTTAATTTTCCAATTGTTCCTTTCTTCTTTTTCTTATTTTCTTCTTCTGCTATCCAGTCTGGATGCCCCATGGCTCTAACATTTTGCTGTATTTTCATCCAGTTTTTATTCAGTCTGTCAAAGTCCTCTTTCCTTTTTTGGTTTTACTTCTCCTTTCCTCTCTTTTGTCCATAACTCTTTCATTTTCTTCACCTCTTCTCCCATTACCTTTTTCATGATGTCTTCTCCTTTCTTTAAACCGTCTAAGCCTTTTATGACAGAAGGCCACTCGATTAAATGGAATATGTCTTCCAAAAAACATCTGACTTCTATAACAATATAAATAACTTATTTCAAGGTTCCCACTCTTACATATTTAAGTTGGATGAAGCCTCTCAACTTCTCCGCTTCCTCCACTATCATCCCTTGTAATTCATAACTGGCTACTTTCAGTCTGGTCACCAAGTCTTGGCTGCCTGGGAACCTCCATGCCTTTTCAAGCCTATCCAGTACGTATGATCGATCCATCATCCAGTACCAACTGTCTTTTAATTGGTTAAAGACATCCATCTTGATAGGTGTTGACTAGTCAGCGTGGCTAGCCAGACTGACGAGCGTTCCGCGATATATACGTCAAGCACGGACGTGAACGGAAACATCCCTTACACTCACTTCACATATTTTCTACTATCCACACAAACGAACGCGAAGGCATAAAAAACCCAATATCTACTATCCACTCAAACGAACACGAACGCATACAAATATACCATATCTACTATCGACACAAACGAACGCGAATGCATAAAACATACACTCCATACTAACTATCCACAGAAACGGACGCGAACGCATAAAACACACCATATCTACTATCCACACAAAGGATCGCAAACGCATAACATACACCACACTCTACTATCCACACAAACGTACACGAACGCATAACACACACACACACACACACACACACACACACACACACACACACACACACACACACACACACACACACACACACACCAGTAAGTGAGTGTGTGTTTATAGTCACACTACCCTACATTCACACAAATTGGCAACTTGAATAGTGTCTCTTTTCTAGAGATTTGTTTAGCCCTGAGAAGGGCTGTTTTCAGAACTCCAAATACACCTGACTAATGGTGACATCTCCCTGGGCGAGCACCACACACACAACGTCGGCTCCAGTCCTGCTCCCAATTGATGTTTGTTCTTGGGAGCGCAGAGGGAGGTTGACTGGGATTCTGAAGACTACCCTGTATCTTCTTCTGTTTTGTAGCCGAGGATGATTTTGCTGACGCTGCGGCTCCCATTTTTGCGGCTGTCTCTCTAATTCCTCCAAAGTCTCCACTTCCCAGTTTTCAATATGAGGGGCAGCGAATCTTGGTACTGGTGGTAGCGGTTGTGGTTGTGACTGCGACCGTGGCTGTCGTTGTGGTAGTAGTGCTTGTGGAGGTGTCCTCACCTCAGGTTTGACCTAACACAGAGGTCTTAGCATGAGGTGAGGCAGGATCCCTCGCTTCTTTTCCTTCTCCTCTTCTTTCTTCTTTTTTCATCCTCTTCCTCAAGTCTGGCACTTTCTGTAATGGTCTCCATGGCTAGCTCATTCAGGAGCCGCCAGGCATACTCTAGGTGCATTTGAAGTTCAAGCAATTTAGCAATTCTACTACTCATTTTCAATGTTGATACGTCAACACGGGTAGCCAGCCTAACAATCGCGTCGTGAAGGAAAACATCTCCTTTCACCAAAACTTACCATAACCAAAACTAAACATGAACGCGCGGACCTAAAAGAAACACTAACTTTAACTTTTTACTTACAAACACAGACATACACTATCGGACAAGACAGAGAAACGAAATGCTTATAGACACTATTCTATTTTTTTAAGATACAAACACACAAATTTGTTTTGGCAATTGAATTATTATGTCTTTTCGAGAGTATTGGGGTAGCCATGAAAATGGCTGGTTTTGTTGACGGGGAGTGATGGCAATCTTTTTTACTGTCTAAGACTGCGTCCCCGTCTGGCGGCAGGCTTTCCTATACAATACGGTCTGCTTCTGCGGAAAGAGAAGGAGAACTCTTTGGTGTCTACTCGACAGTCGACAAAATCTCTGTCTGGTTTTTGCTGCTGCTGCTGCTGTTGCTACTGTTGTTGTTGTTGTTGCTGTTCTCTCTGCTTCTGAAGTCTGTACTTCTCTGTCCACTCTTCTTGTTCTTTCTTGCTTTCCTCTCTGAAGACCTCTTCTATCATGTCTTGGGCTATTGATAACATCCTGACATTCTCTATCTCTTCAGGCTTCGGTATCAGGATAAGCCTGACACGATGTAAATTCACGTAAGCTTCGTTCAGCTTGGCTAGCCTGGAAGATGTCTTCATAGGTTGACGACTCAACAGTTGATGGCCAGACTGGAGACGGACCCGCTTTATGTGGTTCAAACGCGGACGCGATAGAAAACATTCCTACTAGGGTTTTTTGTTGGGTCGAAACGTTATGATAGCGAACTGTCATGGTGGGGGTTAGAGAGAAAGTGAAAGTGCATATATTCACAGTCTTTTTGAAAACAAACGACAGACATGTTTTCAAAACAACATTTTTATTCAACAAACAATGAACTACTAACAATTAACAATAACATCAAACAAACTATGTTTGACACGGTTGACAACGTTGTGAAATCATGTGAGATTTTCACTGATGGAAGTCATGAGGCCAATGATGTACATTGCGTTTCCTAGCTAAAGACAAAAAATAGCCATAATGGTCACAAAACCATCTATCTATTTTCTCATCATTTCTCGAAGAGTTACTATCAAAATAAGTCACAAAATGTTCTAAAGGATATTCAGGACTGCGTTGATGAAGAAAATACACACAATATTGTCCACACACCATGGAATCTGTGCCTTGTAATTTCACATTATTGTATCGTGTCGTCTTGGCATTTCTTCTCATAAAGTCGATGATGTCGTCTTCCAAAGGGGATAATCCATACGAATCAAAATACTCCACACAATCCTCTTGAGGGAAGTAGACAGCGACCCAGTTAGTTCCTAGGAGATGACTGTCGTCCGTGTTGATGACATAAGCTTGATGGTCTTGAGGTTTGCGATGAGGTAGTTCATCTTCAGCGCACACGACAGGATTCCAAGAAGAAGTGTACGAACTGTTGTTCAAAAGGTAATAAAGTTCCCACGTATCCATTTATTGTTTTGTTGTTTTTCTTCACAAGTAATGATAAGTCATCAATTCAATTCTGACTTTTTGTTTGAAAAGCTCTGTCAAGTAGCCGTTTCTTCGCTTCGTCTCCCAACTCTGGGCTAAGAGAGCTTCGATGGGATAGATCTCTAGAGTAGTCAATGGAGGGCAGGAATGACCACGCAAGCCTTTATACCATTCATGCAACACTGCTTCCTCCGAGACGAGACTCCAAGCGTCGTCCAGATACTCGTCCAATTTTTCTTCTTGGCTCATCATCAGACATTTATCGTGTCCAATTTGACTGGGATGATCGTTTTGACATCCATAGCAATCTTTCTTGACCAATTCCATAATTGTATCCGCCAGGTGTTTGGCAAAACAGGACACTAAATGTTGTTCTTGTTCTGGCCATCTGGACTTGACCACTACTTTGTCTTCGTCGTCTTGGTGTTTGGATTCAGCTTTCACGCTATCCTCCCATTCTATTTCCAAAGATTCTCTACCGTTCAATGAGGGATAAGAGTCTTCCATTGTTTCTAATATTATAGAATGACTTCTCTCAAACTGTTGATTTCTATGGCATTATCGAATTCGGCATACAAGATGACGTTGACCGTCTCGGTGAGAGCTTCTGCAAACTGAAGTTCCACACGCAGTTGACCGGATTTTATAGGGTGGAAATGTCCCTCGTCGCTGCCTTGGTTTGGAGTGAAATCAAAAGCCCACAAAGTGTAACCTCCTACATAATCTTCGTACGAAATACCGTGACTGGTGTTGGTTCCTAGGTGTCCGGTAGCGTCGTACAGGAAAAACTACAATCTCAAGTAATTCTTCTGGGCAAAGTTAGGTTCGAAGAGTCTGGTGCACAAGGTTTTGCCATCGCGACTGACTTCGATCTTTGACACTCTGTAGTACTTAAACTGGAAAGGATATTGATCGTGGGCTCCGTTGAGGGCTGCATTACTGACGATGCCAACGATTAAACGTTTGGGTAACTGTCCTTGGAACAGATGATCTTCGATCTTGGATTGGAGTTCAGCAGCAATGGTAAACGTTTTCACTTCTACACGTCGTATCGGATACTCGGCGGTCTTTCTGCTCAATGTGTGACTGATGTCGTTTCCCGCTTTAGGTAACACTTCTACGCGACGCACGTAAAGTCTGGCTTCTTGGATGATGGTTTTGTACTCGTTGGCATGAGCCATCAAATGGAAAGCGACACTGCTACGACTCAATCTCAGACGAATATCCACTCCGTTAAGCAAATACTTGTCTTGCAACCACATGTCCAAATGCAAGCGATCAATCAGTTCTAAACTACGTCCTCGCAGGATTTTCTTTCGACGGTCGTCAAAACCCACATTGTGAGGATTGTCATCGGCTGTCAGGGCTGTGTCGTTAAACGTGTCCTCATCTAAGTTGTGAGGTTTCCATACCACGCAAGCATCCAGATGAGTGTTGTTGGCCTCTTTTCCGTACGTCAAGAGATTTTCCAGGTATGCTCGGTAAGGGTAAGTATCCATACTGCTGCTGACCAGTTTGTTATTCAAGTACAAATCCACTTCGCTGAAAAAGAATGCATGAAATTGTTGACGGGAGCTACTCTTTCGTCGGCACCCGGATTGGTGTTGTCCGTTTTGATCACTTTCAGTTTCATATACAAGTAACTGCTATTCATCTCCATGTAATCTTCGGGTTGTCCTTTGATATCAAACTCAATGGGAGCTGAATACGTGAAAGAGGAGACGGGATGAAATTCCACCCATTCGGATTCTTGCATCGTCATCATGGTGGGTGGCATAGCAAACAGATCCAGTTCCGACTTGGAACAAACGCAAGACTCTCGGTGCATCATTTTCTTTTTTTTTAATGATCAAAAACGACTAACTCTCGGACGGTTTTTCTTTTCTTTGTCTTTCTAGCTCTAGGGGTGTGAAGTCCTCTGAAGGGGTATTTTCGTAGTCTTTTTCTGCCTTGTCCTTGCTGTGGCGTCAGGGAAGCAGGAATGCCTGAATCGGCATCGCCCAGGGCATTTATAGTATCTCGTCGGCCCAAAATTTCTTTGCCTGTTTGAAGCAAGACATGTTTGCCTGTTTTCAAGAAAGCTTCTTTCGGTTTTTGTTTGTCAATGAAGACATTTTGGAGAAATTCTTTACCTTGCGTCAACGCGGCATCTTTCAAGGCGTGCAATCCCCGTGTCACCATCGGTTTCAAAACGAGAGCCACCGAACAAAGGGCTGATTTTAGCATATCTCCTAAACCATGACCTCGCTGTCGAGCGACTCCTTGGTACACAGGATACATGACTGACAAAGGGTCAGAATAATCGTTTTAGACAATGGAGTTTCACTGTGACTTTCCCTTTGGTGAATGGAATATTTCGTCCCAGATCTCCTTTTATAGTAATGTTGACAGTGTCGACATACGACTTACTGACGGGTAAATAGTGAGGATGTTCAAATTCGCGGTGAACGTGATAAGTTTTTCAACCTTCCTCGTCAACGTTCGTGGCAGAATCCACTTTGAAAGGAATGACACGCAGTAACGGTACGGAGGTGTGTCCCACCACGTTGTACTCCGCCACATCGGAGTACACAAAGATTAAATTCAGTCCTTGGTTCATTTCTGCAGGAAACTAAAATATTTCACAAAATCCGAGTTACCGGTCACAACTGGTATTTTGTTTGTAATCTTGATCAACTTGAGGTCTCCACCCAAAATGTCATACAATTCAGGATAAAATAGAATGGCCAATACTTTGTCCTCTGAATATTTCATCATTAGAGGACGAGCTATTTTGTGGCATTCAATCGTGACACTTTTTCTGGTCTTCTCCAAGACTTTTCCAAACACGTTATTGACCCTGTCAGCAATGGCGTTCACCAAATGTTGACCACGAAAATAATAGCCTGAGGGAATTTTCAATCGATAAGTGGCTCGTTTAGTTTTGGGGTCTTGTGATTTCATAAAGTCACCTATCGTGAATTCATGAAAGTGTTGTTGCACTTGTTCGTCATGAACTTCTACCGTAAAAGTGACGGCCACGCACACGTTCGGTGACACGAAACAATTCGGTGGTCCAGTTGGGTAAATATCCTTTGTCGAAAGTGGGTTTGGTTTTCCCAATGCGCACCCAATATCCTGCTGCCAACACTCCAGCATTCTTGGGGACAGTCACCATTGGGGACGTACCAAACAGGCGCTCGAAGACGGTCACTTCGTTGTCGGGAGTCACTTCTTGGGGGGCACGTCCGATGCTCCGATGGTAAGATTGGTTGTACGATTGGACTAGGTGTGGCAAGACATCGATGTACTTGAGAGTGTGTTGATGTGTAAAATATTTCCACATGCGTTCTTTCAAGGTGCGTTGAAAACGTTCCACGATGCTGGCTTTGGTTTCGGGATTCTCGGTGGCAAAAAAATGAATGTCACGTTTCTTCAATTCTGTTTGGAAAGCTTGGTTCAGAAATTCGGTGCCATTGTTAGTTTGCCATCGAAGAGGATAACGTCCGCTTTGTTTCAACACCAGTTTGAGGGCTCGCACTAACTCACTGCTCGATTTGGAAGTCAATGGTACGATCGAAGCAAATTTGGAAAAGTCATCGATGACACAAAACAAATATTTGTAGCCACGATTGTAGGTGGCCAAATGAGAAACATCAGCTAAATCGGCTTGCCATTGATGATCGGTTCCCTCCACTCGGGTGCGACTTCTGGAAAATTTTCGTCAAATGGGTTTGTGTAAAGTGTACGTGGGTTGTTCTTGTAACCAGCGTTGCACTTGAGGTAAACGAACACTTTTCAATCGAGTTTTGGGAGCACGATACAATTTCTGAACTCCTCCGTAACCTGCATAATGGGATGGATCATAATAAATTCTGGCTAACACCTTCTCCATTTTTTTAATAAGTGATCCACTCTTCGCTGATAGTACTCTGAAGTGGTTTAGAAACGGTTTTACGTGTCCAATATGCCACAAGAGTAGAAATCGAAGGTAGTTTTGGTGGTAGTGGTGGTGGTGGTGATGGTGGCAGTACTGAGTGGCTTTGGTCTTCTTTTCTTCTTTTACTTCTGCTTTTCCTTCTCTCTTTTTCACTTCTGTCCAAGGTGGAGTGGACATCATCTTTTGAACCCAAGCTTTAAGATTTCGCTGGGGTGTAGGGGAAGGGGTCAACAAGGACGCTGCAATCTTACTAGGGATAGGAGCTGCTAGCGTGTTTCAAAGACTTCTCTTGCCTCTTCGTCCTCAGGCCACCGTGGGGCTGCCTCTGTCTTGACCGCTGGGGGTGGTAGTGGTGGTGAACTTTTCATCAGGGCCTTAAAATCTTTCAGAGCTGGCTGAGCTGTTTCGTCTAAAGCTTCTGGTGAAAGAGTTGCAGTCGTTGCAACAATTGACCGTATAGTTGCGATTTTTCCATTTCTGACAAATCGCTGCGATCCATTAATGATTGCAATTCGAGTTGTAACTGGTACATCTCGGTCAAATGAAGATTGGGATGTAAATATGGGGTCCGTTGTTCTTGCCAACGATGATATTCCATCCATCGTTTGTAAGGTACTAAAGCCAGTTTTCGTCCTTCCATTAGATTTCTAGGATTACATCTGAGATCTTTTGACTCCAGAGGTCCCTTTTATCTTCTTGATCCTTTTTTATTTTTGAACTATCCCTTGTGAAGCAGCTCCAGTCATGAGGCCTCTAATCATGGGGACCAATGTGGCTTTCAACAATGGTGCTAACAACAGGTGCCCAAATCCTTCGTGTTGTACGAGCATCTTTTTCTTTGACGAGTGGGTATTTTCTTTTGGACCATTTGGCGAAGAAGGTGCCGATGTTTGGCTAAGCATTTTTTTTTTTCTGATGTGGAGACAAAGGTATCGTTCCTTTCAAGACATTCAGTCAACATTCGCACACGGTATCAAAGACCTCTTTGGAGGCAGTTTGAATCATTTGTTTTCGCATGGGTAAAGGAGCTTTGGACAGGAGGGACAACACGTCCCAGTGTTTGGCTAAACGAGGAGGTAGTCCTTTCCTTTTCTTTCCTTGTTTAGCTAGAGAGTGGTGTGCACTTCTGTTAGGGGACATCTTTGTTTGTTGGTTCCGCGAAACACACCAAAAAATACACTAACGTCGATGACTTGGCACACAGCCTTTTATCCTTTTTTGGGACTATCGCTTCGTCATAAAGGTAACAATTTGTTTTCCAAAATCGCCAAAGAATCCTCCTCTTTGGTGACTCCTCTTTTTCTTTGGACTACTGTGTCTTTTAAGGGGGTGACGTCTATGTTTGGCTAAGCGTTTTTTTCTTCGGATGACGAAACTGTCCTTTTCATTTTCCTTTCTGGACAGGAGAACGATGACGAGGGGACATCTTTTGGTGCACAACATACACTAAAGTCCGTGGCTTCACACGTGTCCTTTTATCTTATTTTGTTTCATACCGTATTTAGCTGCATTGAGTATCTGACCTACCCACTCCCTGTCAAACATTCCTCCTCTTTGGTGACTTCTTCTTTTCTTTGGACGAGTGTGTCTTTTCTGGGGGTGACGTCGATGTTTGGAGATGCGCTTTGTCGGATGAAGAGACTGTCCGTTTCTTTTTCCTTTTTCTCTTTGGACAGAAGAACGACGATGGTGACGGTGTGCACTTCTTAGAGGGGACATTTTTGGGCGTTCAGGAGCACAAAAACATTGATCCCTATCGTTTTCCTCGGGTCTTTTTTATACTGGAATGTGTTGCCACTGATTGTCGGCTCTTCGTATCATTTTCATGGCAGGCATCACATGTAGTGGAAGGGTTTGCAACGGACTCAATCGGGACAGTTCTTGCATGGACAAATACAGTAAACTCTTTAACATACCTGATTTCTCTTGGACTTTGATTTTGGGCGCAGGTACTTTGTGAGCAGCGGCCACTGCCGCTAAAGAGGAAGAGGGTGTCACAGCTGGAGGAGACGTTTTTGGAGACACGGGTTTCCAATGTTTCATCAAGTCAGGAAAGACTCGTGTCAAATCGGGTTTGGCAGCCATTACCAGCAACGGAGAAGTGGAAGATGTTGAGGCTACTGGAGACGCGGTCACCGTTGTTGTTGTGGCAGATGGTGGTTTGCGAATGTAAGGTTGCGTCCTGGCTGGAGTACACCACACCGCGTAATGAGCATTGAGACTGATGGTGCGATGGGCTTTACTTTGTTGAAACAAATTTTGAGTGATATAAATGACACTGGCATTACGATGATGCCCTTTGCGCGTAAACCACAGTTTAATTTCTTCTTCGTCTTCTCCTAACATATCGTCAAAAATAACCAAATGGGTTTGACTAGAGTCAGACACGATTCCGTCGTCTTCGCCAGGAATGCCTTCCACAAAGACGATGGAATCGCCTTGACTCTCGCAAAAGGCTGTACGCCGATTGCGACTCTTTGTAACACCGCACACTTCGTTGATGTGGACGAACGATCAAATGATGTTTATGTTCGATCAAACGTTTGACAAATTCGGTTTTGCCTGAACCGCTAGGTCAGGCAATGAGCATGTTAAAGGGATGGCGAAGATACAAGGCCTCCCAGCTAGTCCGATCTACGTGTTCGTCGATGACTTTGAAAGTGGAGGAAGAGGGAGCAGAGACAGTAGAGGTAGCCATAGTAGCAGTAGTGTAAGGAATATCACTTTTGACAGGAAGACAGACAAGACAAGAGTTTTTATACATTTTTCAGGACACGTTTATTGTCATCTTTAAAAGTGAACAACACGAAAGACAAAAATACATAAAAGCCAAATGGCTAAGTACATGTATAAAAGACACATCAAAACGATCATAGTGGAATATAAACAAGTCTCTGTACAACATTTGTGGTGATAAAGAGGTGGAATTGTAGAGGCAGTGTGTAATGTTTTTAGAGTCTCTACACTAGTTGGCAAAGTCACACAAAGGTCTTCCCGGAATGGTCTTTCGGGGATGTCGATAACGGTCCTGTCCTGAAAAGAGTGGTTTTCCTCGGTCACGACTTCTTCTGGCACTGTCACTAACACTGGTTTAAAAGTTACTTTTTTCACTGAATGTTTTAATTTTTTAGGATGACAAATCTTGGGCATAGTGTGCTACTTCTTTTGTCCAAACCTCGAAACCCCAACTTTTCCAGGCATAGTGTGCTACTTCTTTTGTCCAAACCTCGAAACCCCAACTTTTCCAGCCACGTACATTTTTCCAGTGAGGGTGTAAGTCACAAGCTACACACACATCATCGTACACATCTTCAGTACTTAAAAGTTGACGAATATTTCTTTCCTGTAGAGGTTGTTGAGAAGTATCGAGATGAAAGCGCAAAGCTTTGAGCAGAATGAGTTTTCCGTTTACATTTAAAGGAACCACTTTCGTGCTTTTTGGAATGGTATGTACTGTTCGTAAAGAGTCCACAAAGAATCGGCTGGTAAACAAAATACCAGAAAGCAAGTCACTAAGACACACACCACACGTCGACCCCAATTCAGTGGACACAGTTCTCGTAATAGGCAATCGTAATCCTCCGCCGTTTAAATGGTGTCATTGATTTCCTTCCACGGAATCTGTTGTATCACGAATGATAAAGGTTGTGGCATGGTAGTCCGTTTTTATACCTCTTTTTGTCGGAGACAATAAGTGTACTTTCTGCACAGAGATGATCGTACTCCAGTGGCGAATCTAAATTGTTTCGTCACTAACTTGCACATCAAACACCGTTCAGAAGTGTTCTCTTGAAGTAAGTTTACATTGTGTAAAAGCTTTTGGTAACCCTCTAACTCTTCTTCTGGAATTTGTTGCAGTATGTCTACCTTGTAGTAAAAAGAATCAGTAACAAACCAATCCTTCTCGCCCAGGGCTAGTCGAGCAATGTCTGACCATTGGAATGCTTTCGTCAGAATCAGTCCTTTTATAGCATTCAGGTACCAGTGGTTCAAACGTCGGTGACGTAACGGATGCAATTGTTCTTTGCGTTTCACTTGTATTTTCATCAACTCGCGGTAAATGCGTTCTCTCAACTCCACGAATGTTCTCTTGTAAAGTATCCATGACTATGTCAGTCAAACATTTCTCCTAGAGCGAAAGTAACGAATGTAGTGAGTAATCTCTGGCCACTGCCATAACAGGAAACGGTCCAGAATGTCAATAAAATCTTCAAATGTAAATGGTCTAAAGCGGAATATACGGAAGAACGCACACTTGATCCAGAGAAATCTGACTTGTTTGTTGACTTTTGTCACTTTCCTCTTGTGAATTTCTCGATATCAAAGTTCCTCAGTCACTCATCGAGATTTTGCTCTGGCAAGTCCCAGCCAAATGTCCATATAGATCTTCTCTTGCAATTCGTTTGGTAATGTTTGAAGATTATTTTTCAAATGGGGTTTAAATACTTTCTAGGTGTTGTCCAACGTTTGACTCCTAGCCAAGCAGCTGGTTTCTTAAACGACATGGTAGGCCACTTCAATGACGAGGTCCCACTAAAGGTAGGTTGTGATAATCTGGAGACCATCGAGCATGTTCCAGGTAAGCGCAATCTTTCTGTTCCCACTCGTGAGGTGACACACCGCAACTGAAGCACTTGACTTTATCCCCTTCGCCCAAGTAGATAACTCCGGCTCTAGTTAATTCTTCTGGTGTAGGTCCTCCCAGATATTTTGGCCGTTTTCCTCGGAAGGTTTGGATCCGACTTTCAAACTCACAGTATTCAGGCAAACGCACAGGGAATGAATATTCGTCTTGCACAGGTTCTTTATGATGAGGGTACGGTGAAATATGCAGGAGTTTGCTCAGTTTGGGATGACATCCGTAGGGTAGTAGCCGGGTGGTTTAACATGGTTGATGACAAAGACAATGAAAACCAGTAAAGTGAAAAGGTGTAAGATAACGAGTGGCATCGCATTCGCATCCGTCAGGTTTGACACGCACAGCATCACTTTCCATGGTAGGTCTAGTCATAGCAAAGTTCCCATGATGTGATACTGAATCGCTGAGGTGACAGCGTACGGCATCCCTGCCATCGCAAGGCACAGCATCGCACTCCACTTGTGCATCACCGCTCTTGAACTGTGTCTGTTTGAAAGGATTCATCTTTCTCGCTTGGCAATGGTAGTCACAGTGAACTATCGGTCTTGGACGTTGTCACTTTTATATGCTGACTAATATCGGCGAGACGGTACGGTAAAGTGAAGTTATTGAGAAGCCGAACTGACTTCTGGTACACGATTTGATAGACTTTTTCCAAGAGTTAACTGACAATTTGGTTTGTGTGTAAACATACAATCTTGTTCGGTTCGTGGGTGGTCACTTCTAAATTTCCATTCTGTCCAGACTGCAAGGCTTCTTGCAAAACACCAAAGTTCACCAGTCGACTTGTGCGATAATTGAGAGTCAATCCTTTCACTTTACACTCCGTGTGTACTTCTCCTTGAGGGTCACGGTATTCGTAGCCGTAATTTTTGGGACCGCTACTTGCAAAACTTAGAATCTCGTCTTCGGGATGCTCGTCCGTCTAGGCTCCTAAACGGTCTCCTTCGATGACGGGGTGAGGTTGACCCAGACGATCGATGTAGATGCAACTGTCCGTGCCAAAATACAGCACACGATCTCTTAACAGTTCTAAAGCTTCCTAAAGTTTAAAGCGAGTATGGGCTGTCACGTAAGCCGCAATGATGACATTTTCAAATTCCTCGGCTTCTACAAAGTCCAGTTCTTCTTCATAATTGACTAAGATCAAGTCCTCACGAACTACGTACATGTGTCTCGTGTATTTGATTTTGTCGTGAATCATCTGGAAGTAGTGAGAAGGTTCTGTCAAATACTCCGTCTTGGGTAAACACTGTCGTTGTGCCATTTTGTCCCACAAGCAATTTAACATCACTTTGGCAAACGATCGCCTTCCTTCGTTTTTCTCGATGTAGTCTAGAATGATGACTTCCTGCTCCCAGTATTTCTCTTTGAATTTATTTTGGTCTTCGGGAATGTCACACTAGGAAGGATAGCCACTGGCTTCTTGTTTCAGTTTCAAAAAGGCATTCACGTAGTCGGCGAAAATGCCTTTTTGAGTCTCGTTGCCCTTGTGGTATTTTTCTGTCTTGCGAAAGTGGTAAATTTCGTACACTTCGAACAGCTGGTATCCCAAGTCCTGAACTTTAAACAATTCCACATTAACCCACGTTCCCGTCAAGGCGCGTTCTTCCTGAGTCTGCTGACAAGGTCGGTCTTGGTTGCACGTTTCGGCACAACTAAGGCACAAGGGAACATCAGTTTTCCTTGGCAATGGTGAGGTAAAACGGGATGGTGCAAGTACGTGGGAGGCAAGACTTTGGACTTAATCAATCCTTCGTAATGGCGAATGTTGTCCACATCGATGTGTTCCGTCAGCAATTGCGGGTGCCCTGCTGAAAAGTGACAATATTTGAACACGTACGGATACAGCAAACACACGTACAAGTATTTGATTTCTTCTCCTTTCTCCTCGTCGCCTTGATACACCAAACAGGTGGCATTCGTCCGTCCTCTGTACAAACCGTCCCGTGGGTTCAGTGGGTCCACCAGCTTGTAACTTTCCACGATACGCTTAAACTCGGGATCGGTTTTCAAACGGTGATCGTACTCGTATTCCCACATTTCTACCACTTGGTATCCTTGCTGTTCTAACTTCAAGCGACACTGACAAGTGGCCTGGTAAAAGTCTTCCACGGTCCGTTGTAAACACTGATTTTTAGTGCCACGTTGAGGGTAACAGATCGGACATCCGTGAAATAAGCACCCGTTAAATTCGTACACGATCTTGGGATTTTCTAAGTCCCAGCCATCCACCGAATACGTTCCAATGGTCTCCCTTGCAGGTGTGTTGGATCCATTTGTCTTCCTTGTCGCACAAGTAATGTAACCAGCGTAGGGCTTTGACCGAGTATTGTCGTTTGACAAAGTTCGTCGTTTGAGGACTGATGACAGCCAGGGTGTTTTAGGGCATGAATCGTTGGCGGTACACTAAGGAACACGCTTTTGCAATGGTGCAAGCTTCTTTCAAAGTATCGATCACTTCGTGTTCCATGAACAGTTCTCGAAATTTTCCACAGTAACGCTGTAAAATATCCACGACGGAACGACAATATTTTAACATTTCTTCCTGAAAGTCGAAAGGGTCTGAGGCGTGAGTGTGGTACCATGCGTAGAAAGATTCTCGTTGCTCGGTACGCATGTTGTCGGGGTCGTAGTAGTGAGCCTCAGGGAAATGGCGTAGAATGGCGTGTTGATTGACTTCGGTATTGAAAAAGTGTGGAAAATAGCCTTTGGCCATTTCTGTCATTCCAAACGTTTTAGGCATGCGACACAAAGGCAAGGCTAAGTAACTCATCAAATCTTTAAATTGCACTTGTCCCACTTGCATGGAGATGATTTTGGTTCCGTTCAAAGTCACTTTAGGACGTTCAGTACTTTGTTCCGTATAGTATCTCAAAAGAAACTGTCCATCGTTTCCCAAAAAATTGTGAGCCATCACCGTGGCATGGCTATGGCAATCTCCGTAACATTCGATGTCTTCTTGGCTCCACGTCTCGACAATAGGGTTTAAGATCCATTGGGCAAAATCGGCTAGCGTGTTCGGTCCCCCGAAAGATTTTTTCACGTCCTCCAGGAATCTTGCTACAGTGAGGTCAATGAGTAAAGATAGGCTTTTGGATGCACTACTCGCACGCTCGGTAAGCCACGCAGAAATTAGGAATGTGAATACCAGTCTCTTGCATGCATTTGAAATTGAAAAAGATGAAATTACCTTTCTTCTGGTTATCTTCTTCTTCTTCTTCTTCTTCTTCTTCTTCTTCTTCTTCTTCTTCTTCTTCTTCTTCTTCTTCTTCTTCGTGTTTGGATTGGAATTGTTGAATGTAGCATTGGTGTTCCAGATCCACGATTTGGCGACAAATGTGACATCGCTTCTTTCTTGAACAGACGTGCGCCTTGGTATTATTGGTACGTATCACTTGTCCACAAGTAGGGCATAATCTCAGGAGTTGGCAAGCACTTTTCTGCTGTGACCCTTGCGTATTCAAATGGTTTTTCTAACAGGCTGGACTGACAAACGTGCGCTGACAAGCAGAGCAATGCACTCGTTCTTGTCCTTTGTCAGGATAGGGCTTAGAGGTTAAACATCCCTCACATTTTCATCCGCAATGCTTGTCTTGCTCTCGATTGTTATAGTCATAATCACATTTCTCACAGTAATAACCATATCCCAGGAAACCGGCGATACTGGTAATGGCATCGAAATGTTCATAATAATGATAGATGTGAATGTATTTTCCGTGTTTGAAATCTTTGCCTCGAAACAACAGAGGTCCGCGCACTTCTTGAGGATGCACTTTCAAGGTGTAGCGTGGAGCCAAGACGTCTTGCAACTTTTGCATTTCAGGAATGCACAAGGTGTGTCTTTGGAAAGGCCAGCTTGCTGTAACAGGAGTTCTGCTTCTCTTCGTTGTTTGGATCGGCTAGATTTCTGAATAGTTTGCCATGCTCTTCTCCATTCTGCCGTGTAGTTCTTGTCGGCATACGTTCGTCCCACTACGATGGCACGGGCTAAACACATCTTGTCTTGAGGATTGTTAATTTGAACGATGCTACGCTTGACGCTACGAAGTTCGTTCACCAATAACAACTTTTTTTCGTCCTGTCCCTTGGGGAAGAGAAACGTGGGTCATGAACAGTGTCGCTTTTCCATCGGTGATGTGAAATTTGTCGTTGGATTGATGCAAGTGTTGAATCTTGTCGATGACTTTGGAAGGTGTCATTTCTGCTGGACTGCTAAACTCGATCCAAACGGGGGACTTCAGACTGTCGTGATGAATAGAAAGTCTCAAGCGATCGTCTTCTTTGGCTTCACATTGTCGTTTAAGTGTGGTTAACAAAGAATCCCACACATTGGTGATGAACCCCTCTGCTTTGTCCAGTGGTACGTCGGACTTGAAATCTTTAAACTTCACCGTGTACGTGTAGGCTGTGGTTCCAAATTTTCTAGAGGAGCGTGTGTCCGTCTCTCGAATGTGGTAGCACTTTTCAGGGTTTACTGTTGGGGATGGGCTTTGACCTGGTGTAGACTCTCTGAGTCTAGATTCTGGCTCACTCATCTCATCTTTAAAATCGCTTGCATGAATTTGCGCGAAGACTTCAGCTACTGTGTTAGGCGATAAATCACGTTTCTGCCTCTTACTTTCTTCTCCATTCTTTACGAAATGATGCGATTGTTTCATTTGACTGCAAAAAGTCAAATGACTACATTCGAAACGCCATGGACCCCTATATATCAATATCAGGCTCAGTGTATATATAAAGGTCTGGTGCCTTCCTTCTGAGTATTCATTTGACTCTCAAGCCGACCACCACGATGGAAGAACCCACACAAGTCGAACTTCTGATCAGAGCTTTGCGAGGTGTCATACGAAAGTTTTCTTCAGACAAGCCGACGGACTACTCCCCCTCCTTTCGAAATAAAAGTCAAGATACTTGCTATATCTGTCAGAAGAAAGGACATTGGGCTACATAATGTGCAGATCGTCAACAAAGCAAGACCAGTGTCATAAGAGACAAAAGTCAAGATATATGTTATCATTGTCAAGAGAAAGGACATTGGTCTTCAGACTGCCCGATGAAACAACAGGAGCAGGAGGAGGAAGAAGAAGAGGTACCCTCGAGAATAGAAGAACCCCGACACGTTTAGAAAGAGAAGACAGAAAAGAAAAGAAGACGAGAGAAAGGTGGTGAAGAAGAGGAGGAAAAAACTGTGAAAGTGAAGAAATTTAAAAAAACAGAGAGAGTGAAAGAAAAAAGACAGAGAAGAAGTCTATGAACTTTTTTGAAAAGTGTTGTGTTGTGTTGTGAATTAGATTGTAAATATTTGTACCAGAAAAGACCAGACTGAAAAAACGTAAGTGTCTCCTGGTTTTGATTTTTTAGAATAAGGGTCTACACTCATGCACTCACAACACGTCTATTATGGGGTAAAAAAAAGGGATTTTGAGTTTTAATTGATTTTGGCAAAATGAATAACATCTCTTTTCGAAAGAAATGTGTGGCCCTGAAAAGGACCTTTGGGTGTTTGTTTGTTCGTTGTTTCTTCTTAGAACATAACCAAACTCAGGAACGAGAATCAGTCAGCTTTAACTGCCATAAGCCTTAGCCACGGCCAAGGCCTACTTCTGGACTTGCTCCCGTCGATGTTTTAGTAGAAAACACTAGGGGTGGTATCTCCGGTATATTAACAGGGTTGGACTGTTTGGCTCGGGAAGGTCTTTTTCTCTTGGGTCGTAATAAAGAAGTCTGATACATTTGTTTCAGACTTCTTAACTCTGCCAAAATGTCCAAGAGTACCATTACCGTTTGTTTTTCACTGTTCTCCTTCTCTCCTAGACTTTGTTTCTTCTCTACTGCTTCTTCTTCTACCTGTCATTTCCTTCTTGCCTATTCTTCTCGTTGTTGCTGTTCAAGGAGAAATGCTTGTTCTGCTTCTTTCTGCTGTTGTAAAAATTTCTCCAATTCTTCTTTCTGTCTCTGTTTAAATCCTCGACGTGTGGTAAAGAAGGAGAAGGTGGCGAAGGTTCTGGTACCAGAACAAATTATTGCGAAGAAGAGAGAAAATCCGCTAAATCCCAATTGAAATCAACCTCTTCTGGTAGTAGTCCTGTGTTGACTTTGGTAGCCACTGCTATGCCATCGCTTCTTGTCTCCAAAGCCGGTGCATCCCAATTCATTATCTTCTTAGTTTCAGTCATGCTTCACAAAACAATGCCGCACCGATTCACTGCACACAGACGCTAGCGCACCTATATAGGGAATGTGACGTCACAGGAGGCTCTCTTCGGATTGGAAGACGGACTACGCGATGTGACTGAATTTTGTAGCGCGTGTTGGGACTGGTGAAAAATCTTAATCCGTTTCGATCCGCTCTTCCACTATAAATAAACCCGGATCACTTCCTTCCCTTCACCTGTTCTCGTCACAAAGATGTGGACCAACGTTGAATCCTCTACTTTGGTATCGTCGTTGTTTTTCCGTACGGACTTACCCATGTATGTTAAATCATCATGCACCATCATCCGGATTACAGATACGACTGTTTGGAAAAGAAGGACCTATGTGGAAAGACAAGGCTGTCTTAAGCGGACTCTCATCTACGGGCCAGAGGTTAGACAAAGTTTGAGGAAGAGAAGAAGACCTACGCGATGCCCTCTATGTTAACGGAATGGTGTTAACAAACAAGGACCCTTTTCAGGGTCACTCCACTGCCTCGAAAAGATTTATTTTTTCTTGCCTAAAAATATTTTTATTTGATTGTATAATTTATGTTTAATCCCCAAAACATTATGCTCTTACCTAAAATTGTTTAGTCGGTTGTATAATTTGGGTAGGATAGATTGATATTCATCAATCTATGGAAACGGACGCGAATGCATAAAACATACTATACTATCCACAGACACGAACGCAAATGCATAAAACATACTATTCTATCCACTGACGCGAACGCGATTTGCATAAAACATACTATACCATCCACTGACACGAACGCGAATGCATAAAACTTTGTATAGAAATGAAACAGGTGACATGACCTCACGGTACTTGCTACATTGTTGCAAGTGTCCAGTACCGTGACGTCATCCTACCTGTTCAAATTCCCATTGTCTGTATATCGTCTCAGGGTGATATTTTGTCCGTATAGGACAAAGCAGGGTCCCGTAATGTTAATTCCCATTGTCCGTATAGTATCTCCCTTCACTACTATCGAAAGATCTTCAGAAATACCGTGGTACAAGATGAACCGTGTTACCCGGCACTATTAACTGGTCATGTAATAAGCTCGAAAGAGTTATATATTTAGTAACTGATAACGCCATTATATAACTCCTAGAATAATCCTTTTGTTTTCTTAATGCCATAATGTTTATTTGTAGCAACGATTAGGATTATAGATCATCCAGCTAGATAATCTTTTCAAGAAAGAATAATTAAACCTCCCACATGCATATTAATACTTACGTTTTATTTGCTTTATGATCTATATGTTTGATCTGGTATGTTGATTGTAGTTATAGGTGCCCTGTTGAAAAGTAGGTACTGTTGTTTTGATTGCAGTCATGTCTACATAATTCTTGATATCTTTATATTGTCAGACTTTTCGACGAGTTTTCGCAACTGTCAGCTGCTGTCAATATAGCAAATGAAGTTCCAGTTATATTGTTTTTATGCACCCATCTATTGTTGGATATATACTTGCAGTCACCTTACCACACTGGACAACATGTCAAACATTACTACAATCCTCTTTTTGTATTAAGGTCTCACTGGATAGTTTCGTAATTTGACCCCCCCCCCCCAATTTGTAAGGAAGAAGGCATGTAGCTACTTATCATAAGCCTAGCATTTATAAATTCACACATAAGCTAAATGTGTAATGTCGATTACATTTACTTTTGAGTTAGGCTTGAAAATGGGTTGTATGTATGGTGACTGCCAGTTACAGTTAGACTAGCACTGGAGATCAAATGCGTAACTTGGACTGCAAATGAGCAGCCGATATGGCTTACGTATTTACATCTGTCTGCTACAGAGTAAATATCTAAAAAATCTAGATGGTTGAGGGGTGATGAAAAATATGCTAATTTGTTATAGTACTAGTGAACATTAAAGATGAATAAGGTAAATACTGATTCTTTCAGCCACCTTGTCGCAGGAAAATTTTCAAAATAGCTCTTTCCTGTCAAAAATGAGTGGTTGTTGGTAGTATCGGTTGAGTTTAAAAGCCACCAGTTGCATAAGGAATTAACCTTAATACCTCAGTCAGAATATTACAAGCATCCTTTCAGCAAAAATCATTAGTTAGTTTTATTTGTATCTTTAATGTATTATTATCATTATCATTTTTCTGCAATAGGTCATTGTCGGTTGAAAATTTGCACACACACCCCCCCCGCCAACAAACTGTCCAGTGAGACCTAATGCAGCTTTAATGGGGAGGGGGTGTGAATGTGGAGTCAAACCTCAATCGGTATAAAATATTCTCCCCACCATGGACTCTTCACCTTGGTTACTAATTATATTCTCAGTTCTACTGCCTTTCAACCCGATCATATTTTAATATTATTGCTGTGTAGACATTTGCTAATTCTATCAACAGTTCTCTATTGTAAGTACAACGTCTTTCACAGGGTGTAAGAAAAAGTTAATGCTCTCTCATCCCACTTTGTTACAGTTTTTAGTTTACGACTTATTCAAAAATAAGGACACAAATAGCAAACTAATTTACGATAAGGGGCAATGACCGTTCAACTTTTGGGTTTTCTGGGGTTAGGGACCGCGATTTGTTTTGAGCTGATTTTTTTTTTTTTTAAATCTGAAGATTATTGCTGTTATTATTATTATTATTATTATTATTATTATTATTATTAACTTTAATTAAAGATAATCTATATTATATAGCTTCATTTTACCATTAATTATGGTAAGATTTTTCCAGCTTTGCTGCACGGAAAAAAACAGATTTAGGCCCTTGGCATGTTAAATTGTTGGCGCCTAATATAAATGCGCTATACCATTATTCGTATCGTAGTATGTTCGGAAATATCTTGGTATAAAATTATTTGTGTTACCTAGCTGTAAGAGTTGTTAATGATTACATTTCAATGATTACATTTAATGATTCACTTTCAACATTGCCCGAAAAGGTTATTATTTTAAAAAATGATAATTCTTTAACTGAAAAATGTCATTATATTAACCCTTACACTAATCGGCTTGTTCTCTCTGTACTAATTTTAATTCATAGCAACAAATATGATCATAGATTAACTAACTGGATAATCTTTTAAAAACGTGTTAATTGAACCATATATATAATAATAGTTGCTTCTTAAGTCCTTTATGATCTATATTTATTTTATCATGACGTATGTTATTTGTAGTTATACATGTCCTGGTTGAAATTCCTGGTGTCTTTGTGCAAGTTATTGTTCTAGCCAGAGAGAGAGTTTGCCGGTTATGATTATAGGCGTGTCTACGTAATCCTAATTAACATTTATCTTTTTTGCTGTGTGCCTTTTGCAGACTCTATGCGACTGTTTATCAGCTAATGTCATTATATAACTGCACTGTCTTCAAGAGTGTTTATTTGCAACAATCATCATCGGGTGGAGATACAAATATGTAAATGGAAATAACACCCTTCTGATTACCCACAATCCTTTGACAATAAAATAATATTACGTTTGAACGTCGCCTTGTTAACATCTATTTGTATGTTTTTGAGGATATCCCATTGTTTATGAAAATTTAACTTCCTAGCTGATCAGGTGCTGAAAGTAATATCGATCATGATTTATATTTAAGACCTGGTGTTAAGTTCGCATCTCTATCAACTTGAGGTATTTCCGTGAATCTAGGTAATTGCTGAATATTCATTTTACTGCTATATAATTTACTTCAGTCTTGCACCTTGAAGAAATGTGCATACTATGCATACATAGGTCGGACTCTGTTACGCATTTAGTCCAGTTTATTGCATAATGCGTTCTAACAGATAAATCGTTGGTAGTGTCTGGGGTTATTAAATCAAACCACGACAGAGAAATAAAGTACCTAACGGTCAAAGACCGTCGAAATTTATTTCTCTGTGATGGATGATACGGTTCTCTTCCCAAAGACCACAACAAAATCTAAAGTTATTTATCAAAATTGTTAGTTCTTGTTGATGTTTTTGGTTTATCGCCATTTTTCAGCTTCGAATATCTATATGGCTTTCAAATAGCTGATTTGTCTCCTTTGGGAGGGAAACGCTTCACGCAGACTAACGTTTCTCGGGAAAATACAATCAACAGTTGGTGTCGGGTCTTAATTAGTTCTTCCGGTTCAGTACCCACGGTTGTAGTCCCAACCTATTGTAAGAGTATTTTCTCCTTCCACCTTTTGGTGGTGATACAAAGGTTAGATTTAGGCATTCTTGGTATTTATTCAAGGGTAACTGGTTATACTTTACATTAAGAGCATTATAGCGTGGTTGCTTGCGCGTTTTTAGGTGACAGTTCACAATGAGTAATGAGGCCATGTTGATGATCTTGACGTGAAATGTATGATCCATTGGACGTTGCTTTTATTACAGAGTAGTCTGTCAAAGAAATGCCAAATAACCTATGTCAAGAACTTCAAAGTGAATTCATCTTTGCAGGTAGTTTAGATTATCATATCGTTGATTATGATTTGGATCCTGGAAAGTTAAGTGCTCCAAAAAACAATTGTAGCTACTATATAGGAAATATAATTGTGACTCGAGTCTAATATTGGTGTATACGATAGAGTTTAAATTGGTATTAAGGTTTTATTATTAAAGATAGATACATTAAATTTTCATATGCTGTGTATATTGATTGTACAAAAAGAACAATATAATTCAAAGTTTAAACACTTAATTTTAAATTTGACAAAATGATTTAAAGAAAATAAACTTTTTCCGCAACATGCACGCATACGTGTTTGTTTGAGATGATATTATTATTAGCATCAATGTATCTCAATACCATATACAAGGTCAAATGGGGGATATTTTTCAAAGCCAATCAGTAAAAAAATCTTGAAATTCTCTGCCAGCACATACGAAATATTGAATAATAAGTACACTAAATGTAACCTCAAGGAGGCTATATGGGGTATTGTCACATTGGGACCCCGAGTCTAATATATGGGAAAAGAGACATGTCTACAGAATGTCAGCATAATGATAAAGATGATAATTCTGATCATTTAAAAAGGAGCTAGATGCACCTCATTCAAGCCACAATAGTTTGTGTGTGAATATGGACCACATGTGTCTCTAACACCATTTCATCAACAACAATAGGCAGTACTGCAAAGGTTATAGGAATTGTTTCAGACATAGTTACTTTCAAACTGCACGAAAAAGTAGAAATTGTAATATGGAATATTACAGGTACCACTTTATTCCCTGTACACCCACACACATCATTAAAGAATCATGACTAGTTTGCTGGTTGCAAGGATGAAATCAATGAGATTATTCATTGATGGCATGCATACATAGATGATTATGTTGGGTACGAAGTATAGAATAAAGAAGGAGGGTGGTCTTTATTTTCTTTGAGTAGACCATACTGGTTTGACAGTTCTGTTTTACATATTCAGTCAGTCAGTCAGTCAATTTATGTTGTTTTAGAATTTGTTACGATTTATTTATTCTGCTTTTTTTATTTTTTTATTTATATCTTTTATTCTGTGACTGTTTCGACCTTTACTTTGGTCTCATCAGGTGGTATTATGTAACACCAGTGCACATAACATGCGTTCTGTTAAGCGCGTATTTTCTCATGATATGTTTCGTTTCTGTATTATGTGTTTTACATGATAACTTTAAACAATGCCACTTTGCACATGGACTATTTTCATTTCTGTATGCAGTCTTTATGGCTCATGCAAAACATGTGCATTGGAGTGATCGCCCTTGAACTCCATCAGTCCTTTACAATAGCCAGACTTCCTGTTGCCACGCTGAGCTCGGTACATCAGATGGGCCTGTATCATATTTCCTCATCTGGCCAGCATACGTTTCCCGGTTTCTGGACGTTTGTGATTTAGCTGAAGATAGTCTATGTCCTTTGCTCCAATGATCTAGGAATCCTTGCTGGAAATATATCTCCCATGTGTTTTTATTTTATCTTGAGTGATTATCAATGTCTGTTATTTAGTCCGTGTATTGTTAAATACACTCTTGGCTCAAAGTTTCTTGAACAGTTAACATTTTCAGGTAATGAAACACTGATCTGTTTTTGAAGCCTCATATTTCTATGTGCTTGTGTTTAGTTGCAGTCTCTGTTCAACATCACGCAGAAGTTTTCATTTTCAGGACTTCTAGCATTATATTCTTGTAATTTTCTGACATGATTAGATGATTCACTTGATGAGGGCCCATGTAAGTTAATACTTCTCCCTTTTCTCCCAAACTTAAAATAATGCCGATATTTCTAGCGGTCTCCAGAATAACAGCGCAGTGTGGAATCTAATATTTGGGAGCACCCAGTTGATATTTGATATTTGTAACATCAATACCAGTGTCCTCCATGCATTTGAAGATCAAACTGCTGCAGTCTTTAATATCTTGATTGAGAATTTTCTGTTTCATTCCTTTTCTTTCTTACTCCCAGACACATGTTCTCACAAAATGTTGCAGAAATACACCGTTTAAACTATGAACGACCCAAACGAGGTGACTCCAACAGTAGTGCTACGTCCTACATTGGATGTATATTATTGTATGCGTCCTGGAAGCCAGGAGCAGCCTCAGTATCTACATCTATTGTTGGGTTGCTAATGACCATCTTTAGCAGCACACTTTTACCTACGTTTCTTCTATTTCAAACACATTTATTTCAGACACATCTATTTTATCATAGATAAAAGCCTTTTCCATTGAAGTGAAAATTTCTAACAGTGTTAGGGGTAGTGTAACAATGATTGCTTCTGGTTCAATACTGATGGATGTAGTCCCAGTCTTTCTTTAAAGAATTGTCCTCTTTCATTTTGGTGGTGATACAAGCGTTAGAATTAAGCATGTTTGGTATTGATTTAAAGGCAATTCTTTATTCGTTTGAATATGAACCTTATGCGTTTGGAGGTCTGAATTTCGGCGGCGGAGCAGCGATGAATGAGGCCTCGCTGATGATCCGGAAGTGAAATGTGTGATCGATTGCACGGTGCTCTTTTACAGACCTGGATGTCAAAGAAATGACCTATAACATATGAGAAGAAATTCACTGTGAATTCATGTTTGAAGTTATTTTAGATTTCCGGACGATTTATTATAATTTTTGCACATTAGAAAATTCAGTACGGAGAAGGTAATGTAGCGACGATACAGGAAAAATAATTGTCACCCAAGTACAACAGAGTTCGTGGATAAAAGAGTTCTTGAAAAATGTAACTCTTTGAGCATATATTGGCAACATGTTGAAAGTCAGTTCTTTTAAAGATAGGATGATATGATGTACGGTGAAATAATAGAAATAATAACAGTATTACAATAAGGAATTATATTAAAATCGTGCTTTGTGATTAACACCAACAATATTTTTTTTTTCGCTATTGTAGAGAAATCTTCCAAATACAAATATTTGCAATTTATAAAACGTATAGTCATTTTAAAGGATCTTTAATCCAGTTCCCTGAAACAATGTACTTGCACTCTAAAATTGTTCTTGTTGTTGTTATTGTTGTAGGGTTTAACACCATTTTTTCAGTACAAGATAGGCTATACATGGCGGCCAGTATAAATGGTGGAGGAAGAACACGGGAAAACTCGGAAAAGACCACCGACCAACGAGAAGCTACTGGCAAGCTTTCTCACATATCCTCATTGGCCGAACCCGAGACTCGAACCCACGCAGACAGTGGTGAGATGGCAGTGATCCGTAACCGTGAGAGCTTTAGACAATTTGGCCACTCGAGGACCCCCTCTTGAAATGTAGGATGTCAAACCATATCTTACCCGTTGAAGATGCTCAAAGTATTAGAAAGAAAACAAATTAGATGCCAAAATAATGTTTAGGGCGATGAATTCCATTACCTCATCGAGTGTGATATTTTGTCAGACAGTCTAGACTGAATGGGTCTAAGCGATTGTTATATACAGCCACCGAATACATTTTACGTTTAATGACCAATAAGAACAAAACACAAGTGTAAAATTCAAGCGTGTTTGTTAGCAAAACTATGAGCAATTAGAAACTGATTAAAAGGTTGGTTATATAGATATAATGATTTCACATTCCAGCCGTTTGAAACTATTGTATATTAAGTGAACGAAATCAAAAACATTTTTATTTAAATAAGTGACGATGTTTTTAGATACAGCACTGACTTGTAATATATCATCCGTGCTGTCTCTGCCTCTCTAATTTTCTGTCTTTGTTTTTGAGCGTTTTCTCGTTTCTACATTTTATTTATATTACAGCACGGGTGCTGCTTTTGCAATATAATTCTGACTGTAATTGACTCATATGCCTTACATATATGGATTGAGTATGGTTCTCTTATTTAAGAAAGTCTTGTTTTATTCGGTTCAATAGCTTTTAAATAATTGAAAATGCTTTGATCATGTTCGTTTTTAACGATAAGATAATCGAAGAAGTATAACTCATATGAAAATATAACAGACTTCAATTTAAATTGTAGTGCCTTCTCTGGATTTATTTGTCTTGGCTACTTCTGTTTATGACCATAAGAAAACAGAACAGAATTGTATAGCTTTTATGAATAAAAAAAAAAAAAATACATGGCCACTACAATACATAATTCATATCCAATGCCGTTTTGTATCAATGAATGAATAAATGAATGAATAATGGCGACAAAATGTGTGCGCATGAATCCTCAGAGGGAAACAGACAGACAGAGATAACTAGGCAGTTGAAATGCATTACAAACATATTTACTTTGGTAATTTCGAGTTGTTAAATCTTCATTTTCAGTAATTAAAGTAGTTTTTACATGTTTGCGTTTTGCCAATAAAGCCGAAATTATATTTGTCTTCGATCTGATTACTTACGCAAAAGCCACGCAAGCATATTGTTTAATCAGACACTCAGTTGTTAAGCTGGTCTATGTCACAAAAGCTTCATGTTGGTAACTTTTCTTGAATGTCACCAGAACAGTTTAATACAGAAATGTTGCGAAATGATGGCGACACCGGCTACATTTTAGAACCAGATGTCGAGCACACCAATAAAATTGATGGTCTCCCTAATAATTATTCACTCGCTCCATCAAATATGACTTCAGACGACACAATATTAAATCCGCATATACTAGTGATCAGGGAGATGCTAGGTTATGACATCTTTAAATCTCCAAAGCGATCCATAAACGGAAGGCGCACGTTCTTCTCAACAAACCGATATAAAGTGAATGAGCTATTACGGAGCTGTCAAAGCAGTTTGTGTATTATGTGTATGACTTTAATTATCGCTATATCAAGTTGAGGTATGGTGACAGGGCTAGGCTGTTACGGATACCTTTTGCTTCAAAATTGAAACGAGTGACGCTTACTAAGATCTGTACCCTGCAAAACGAGTATTTGATTTCTCAGATTATTCCTATATTTAAAGTTCTATGATTCTATCAACTTGAATGTCATTGGCACGTTTAAACATGACACTCGCATGTTGCAATAGACACGTTCGTTGGTCTCAGGCCAAAGATAATTAATATCAAGCTTGCTGGAGGCGATACAAAAATGTGCGAAAGCCATTAAGGAAAGCGTCATCAAAAATGCTATTACGATTGGACATTACTTAAAAGAACGTGCTTGAGAAAATCATTATGCAATGTTAAACACTATGAGTTAACACAACCTCTTGCTGCATAGGGTAACACTCAGCAAGATAGGGATCTGATGATAGGAGACATACTTTCGTTGAAATTGTGAATACCTTATCCATGGGTCATTTAAGGAGCAAAAAGGAAATAGAAATTCGGACATGTTTAGAAGGTTGATTCTAATGAAAGCTATAAGGCGAAAGGAAATTCTAGATTTGTGGACAGGATAGTAACATGTTTTTTTATCGCTTCATTACAACATTAAAATACCACTGCGACATATTCCACGTGAAAAACTACCTTTTGCATCAATACAATCCCTTTTCGCTCGCATGTTGACATGTTTGTTGCAGGACGAGCTTATTCAAAATGACTAACGTCATCAGCATTTCCTTTCTTGTAAATTTCCTGAACGTGACCATGGACTTTATTGCCATTCAGATGATCCAAATCGAGATCCGCTGGAATCATTTCATTAAAGTACTCAAAAAGAAAACGATACATTCTGTCGGCATCGGTACCTGAAACATTCATTAAGCTGTGATCATTTTTGTTACACTGCTTGGCGGGAACTCTCGGTCACAAAATATGTTGTACGTCTCCATCTTTCCTCGTTTCATACAGTTATAAATGGGATGCATTTTCAAAATCATTAGTATTCAGATAACCATCTCTCTAATCGTTGTGCAAATAACTGTAGGCATGGTAAATGGTGGCAAGATCTACAAAAACCCCTATGGGTGTGGTGTGGACAACATGTACCTAAAACGCAAATCGTCTTTTTCTGCCAAATCATTCTGGTGTATTGTGTCATCGGTACTGCCATCGCTAATTGGAGTTTGTAACAAGGAGGCAAACGATTGTGGACCATTTTACGGAGCAGTAGCATTGGCTACCTTCTACCAATCCTTCACTGAAATATTCAAAAAGTAGAAACTCGAGGAGCCTTGCGACTAACTCCAGTCACACTCTAAACAGTCACAACTCTCTTATAGAAACTCCTATGACCTCGAGTGACTCCTCAGAAAGCAGAACTCTTGAATTATGTATAACCAATTTTATTTAACTTTACCCAGCGTCAGATCCATGGATGTGGTTCCAAACAACACTTTGTGCTGTTTTGCGGCCAAGTTACCTCAGGCCATCCAATTAGATCACGAAGCGCATTGTCAAGTGGCTTTGGTATAGATCATTCATTCCACACAAGTCCAAAATATCAGTGGAATTCAAAGTAACTTTACCGCCGAAATCCTGAAAGAACAAGTGCAACAACACTTGGATGTCAACGATCCTGGTTTTTACGTGTCCAAAAAGCTATTACCAGCCAATCCAGCATTAAGCATCAATCGCATGAAAATTCAGGCAGGCTATTATTTGATGGAAACAATTGGTGCTAATTTCCACGATCAATTTGGCAAATCCCTAGACAAAACGAAACGAAGTGTCAAGATCAAGTACTACAAAATAGTTCGTAGCCCGCTGTTGAGATTTTTGGATGGCAAAAAATGTTGATCACATTTCATCCGACTTTGTTTCGCATGTTGGGTAGAGACCTCAAATTGTCCCCCAATTCCAGGGACATCTGTAACAACGACCAATTTTAAAAGTATTTTCGTTACCCTGTAGAATTGAACGAAGGACCGAATTTGATCTTGGTGTCCCCTGATGTTGTGGAATACAGCGTGGTGGGAAATAGACGCGCCGTTACTGTGAGTCATTCCTTTCAAAAGTGGATTCTTCCGAGGTTGCTTACGAAGAAGGTGGAAACACCTATATGTTTACCGCGAATGTATACATCCCCATTATTTGCCTGTCAGCAGGTCGTATTTCGACAGTGTCAACATTGATATAAAAGGAGATCTGGGACAAATTATTCCATCCTCGAAAGAAAAGTCACGGTGAAATCCATTTTCGAAAGATATTCTCCAACGACTTGTAAGTCATGTATCCTGCGTACCGAGGAATCGCTCGACAACGAGGACTTGGTTGAGGAGATATGCTGCAATATGTTTCGTTCGGTGGCACCCGTCTTGAAACCGATGGTGACCCGAGGATTGCACGCCTTGAAAGATGCCGCTTGGACTAAAGGAAAATAATTTCTCTAAAATTGTCATCATCAACAAAGAAAATCCCAAAGAAGCCTTGTTCAGTGCAGGCAAAATTGTCTTCCTTCAAACTGGAAAATACATTTTGGGCCGACAAGGAACTCCAATAAATTCACTGGACGCTGCCGAGCAAGGCATTCCTTCTTCACTCACGCCACAGCAAGGACAATGCAAAAAGAGATGACAAAGACAACCCCCCCCCCCAGGACTTCACAATCACTTTGCGAGAAAGACTAAGAAATGAAGTTCCGTCAGAAAATTAGACGTCGCTGAATATTAAACAAGCACAATGATGAACCGAGAACCTTACGAATGTTCCAAATCAGAACTGGACCTGTTTGCCATGCCACCCAACATGATGACGATACAAGAATCCCAATGGGAAGAAATGTCATTCCATCGCCTCTTTGACGACCTAAGTCCCCATCGAATTTGAAATTAAAAGACATTCAGAAGAATACATTGATCTGAATAACAGATATCGATCTGAATTGCAGTTACTTGCACCTGAAATTCAAAGCTCTCAAAACGGACGACAGCGCTCCACGAGCCGATGCTAGAGTAGCTCCGGTCAATAATATCATGCATTCCTTGGACAGCGAATTGGATCTGTATTGGAATACCAATAGCAGCATGGATACTTACCATTAGCGTGCCTTGAAAGTCTCTTGAATCGAAACAGTACCGTTTTCTATTTGACGGCTCATGCAAACGAGTACAGAGCTATCATCCAAGAAGGCAGACTTTACGTACGACGTGTGGAAGTGGTAGCTAAAGTGGGCAACGCAATCAGTCACTCTTTGAGCAGAACGACTGCCAAGTATCCGATGTGACGAATGGAAGTGAAAACCTTCACTGTTGCAGCTGAACTCCGATCCATGTTCGAAGATCATTTGTTTTAAGGACAGTTGTTGTTATTATAGGATTCAGCGCCATTTTTCAGCACAATATAGGCTATACATGGCGGCCATTTATAAATGGTGGAGGAAGAACCCGGGAAAACCCCGGAATCAACCATCGACACACTAGAAGCTACTGGCAAGCTTTCTCACATACCCACATTGGCCGAGCCCAAGACTCGAATCCGCGCAGACAGTGGTGAGATGACAGTGATCCGTAACCGTGAGCTCTTTAGAACACTTGGCCACTCTGGTTCCTTCTAAAGACAATTACCCAACCGATTAATCACTGGTATCGTCAGCGACGAAGCCTCCAACGGAGCCATCACTGCCAATCCTTTCGAGTTTAAGCATTGCAAAGTGTCCAAGATCGAAGTGAGTCGCGATGGCAAGACCTTGTGTACCAGACCCTTCGAAGCTAAGTTTGCGGAGAAGAATTACTTGAGATCGTGTTTGTCAATGTACGACGCCACAGGACAGTTTGGGACCGACATCAGCCACGGTATTTCGCACGACGATTATGCAAGAGGCTTTGTGGGTTTTTAATTTTACACCTGATCAAGGCAGAGAGGAGGGACATTTCCACCCTATAAAATCCGGTCAACATCGTGTGGAATTCAAGTTTGTAAAAGCTCTACCCAACATGGCGAACGTCATCAGTTTGAGATAAGTGAGTCTAGACCATCAGAAGCTATGAAAGACTCTTATCCCTCTTTGAACGGTGGAGCCTCTTTGGAGGTAGGCGAGCAGGATATCTTTGAAGCAGAACTAAAAGACAAAGACGACGGGGACATATCGATATCGAGATGGCTAGTGGAAGAAAAATATTTAGTCTTCTGTTTTGCTAAATACCTCGCTGAAAATACTAGGGTTGATCCACAAACATTGTTACATATCAAAACTATCAGCCCAGTCAAGATGATAAATGCCTGATGATGAGACAAGAAGAAAATTTGGAATAGTATCTGGATGAAGCTTGGGGTCTCATCTCGGAAGAATCATTGTTGCATCAGTGGTAGACGGACTTGCGTGACTATTACTCCCCTCCATTTTCTTCTCTGGAGATCCGTCGGATCGAAGCTCACTTTCCACATAGTACGGAGACGAAGCCAAGGACCGTTTACTTGACAACGATTTTCAAGGAAAAAGCCATGATTGAATTGGGGATTCATTATTACCTGTGAAAGACAAAAATACATAATGGATACCTGGAAACTTTATTAACTTTTTCAAGACATTTCGTACACCGCTTCTTGGAATCCTGCCGTGTGTACTAAGGATGAACTTCCTCATTGCAAACCTAAAGACAATCAAGATTATGTCATCATCACCGACGACAGTCATCTCCCAGGAACTCATTGGGAAGCCGTCTACTTTCCCATCGATCACAGAGTGGAGTATCTTGATTCTTATGGATTACCGCCTTAGGAAGACGACATGATCGACTTTATGTGAAGAAATGCCAAGACGACTCGCTTCAATAATGTGAAATTACTAGCACATATTCCATGGTGTGTGGACAATATTATGTGGATTTTCTTGTTCAACGCTGTCTTGGATGATATCCCTTGGAACATTTAGTGACATTTTTGATCGTGTCTCTTTTAGAAACGATGATAAAGTCGAAAGATGCTTTTATGACCATTATGGTTATCTCTTGTGTTAAGCTAAGAAACGGAATGTGCATCAATGGCCCAATGACCTAAATCAGTGGAAATCAATCGACTTCACAACGCTGTCAACCGTGTAGATAAGTTCCTGTTTAAAAAAAATTGGTGATATTGTATTGAATGGTATTTGGTTGTTGATTAGTTGATTACTAATAAAAGATGTTGTATTTTGAAAAATGGGTATCTGTTTTTACAAAATGGATGCTGTATATATATATATATATATATATATATATATATATATATATATATATATATATATATATATATGCTCTTTCATCTCTCTCCATCCCTGTGGGTTATGTTAACTAGAGCGTTCCTACCAAAAATCTAAAGGACGTTTTCTATCAGTGACGATGACTTCCAAATTAACCATGCTGAACGATGCCCACGTGAATTTACGTCGAGTCAGGCAATACCTGCTGAGAAGCCAGAAGAGATAAAAAATGTGAGAATGATTACGGTGGCAAAAGACTTCACAGAAGATGTTTTTAGGGAAGTAATAAGGAGAGAGAAGAGTGGACAGGGAATTAGATACTCCAGAAACAATAGCAGAGAGAGCAGTAGCAACAACAACAGCAGCAGGAAAAAGGTAGAGGATTAGTGGAGGGTCGTGTGGACACCAAGGAGTTCTCCTTTATTCTAAGACGCTTACCATATCCCGTGGGAAAACCTTCAGCGAGACGGGGACGTAATGCAAAGTGATAAGAAATTGTAAGAGATTGCCATGCACCCTAACAAACAAAACAGCACTTTTCAGGGCTACCTCACAATCAATAGAAATGAGATATTGCTCTATTGCCAAAACTATTTGTTGTAAGTAAGTGATAGAAATGTGTCTATAAACACTTCGTATTCTTGATTAGATGATGGTGTGTGTTTGAGGTATGGTTGTATGTGATGGTGGTAGTAGAGTGTGTTTGTATGAAACAAGTGAAGTGAGATTTTCTTTTAGGTCCGTACGGTCCATGTTTTGGTTGTGGTGTGTATATTGTTGGATTTGTGTGAGGGTTGTCTTCCTTCATGTCTGTGCTTCAGGCATATAAATCGGTGCGTTCGTCAGTCTGGCTACCAAGACAACAAAGAAATATCATATTCCAATAATCAAGGAAGTGGTACAGCCACTCCAACATTGTACAATACCACCCACTCAATCAACAAACACGGACACTAAGACGGTCAAATAACGCCTGAGGTAAACTCAGGATAAACGTCAGTAGAGATAATGACATCCCCCTTAACCAAGGTACTAACAAAAGGAAAAACAGAAAAAGAAACACAGATGTAGAACAGAGTACCAGTGGCGAGGACACCACCACCACCACCACAACGCTAAGTACAACAGACACAGCCACCACCACCGAGAGCCGCTGTCCCCCATATTGAAACTGGGAAGAGGAATTGTAGAGACAGCGGCGAGAATGGGAACCGAAGAAACCACAACATCATCGGGTCTGGTATAGAAGAAGGAGATAACGAGTCTTCACTATCCTTCAGACTGAGGAATAGGATAATGAAGCCAATCATTCGGGGCCCCGAGTGGCCGAGTGGTCTAAAACGGTATCCATTACGGATCACTGCCATCTCACCTCTGTCTGCGTAGGTTCGAGTCTCGGATTTGGCTAATGTGGGTATGTGAGAAAGCTTGCCAATAGCTTCTCGTGGGTCGGTGGTTCCTTCTGGGGTTTTCCCGGGTTTTTCCTCCACCATTAATACTGGCTGCCATGTATAGCCTATCGTGTGCTGAAAAATGGCGTTAAACCCTACAACAACAACAACAAAGCCAATCATTCCCCGTCTGCGCTCCCAGCAATAACAGTGGATTGGAAGAATGATTGGAGTCGGCGTTGTGTGCGTGGTGCTAGACCTGGCAGGTGCTGGTATTGAGAAGGTCCATCTGGAACTCACAAAACAGCCTCTATTAGGGCTAATCATATATCTAGAAAAAGAGATTGATCAATTTGCCAATAGAAACATATTTGTGATTGCCGGTAATGTGTGTGTACGCCTTTTCTCCTAACAAAAGGCCATGTCCCTTCCGTAATAAATGTTTGTTTTGTGTTGAATGTGAGTAGTTTGACTATAAACTCCTACCCACTTTGCTTCTGTGATAGTGTGTGTTTGGTAGGATTGTTGATTGTACGTGATGGTTTGGGTGTATTTTTTGAAAAAGCTTTCCTTCTCCACTATGTGATGGTATTTAGTATAGTGTTTTCTTAGTAATAGTGTGTTTGTTTGTAAAAATATGTTAAGAAAAGGTTTCATTTAGTGTCCGCACTCTCGTCACTTGTGAATCGTTAGTATATGATATGTGTAATTGGTATAAGGGTATGTTTTGGTTCACATCCGAGTCTGAGTCATATAAGTCGGTGCGATCGACAGTCGTGACAGTCTTCAGCTATCATTGAAGGATGGCCAACAGTAACGTTCACAAGATGGAAAAGTTACAATAGGTGCCAGATACTCCAGCAATGGTTAAAGAATTGTTAGAGAAGGTGGAGGTCGGCTGCTACAGCCCCAGGAGAGTAAACCTGGAGCTGAATAATTTAAGAAAAGCAAAAGGAACGTTGAAAGATGTCTTGGAGGAAAATGAGGAAAAAGAAGAAAAAGGAGAAGATGGATACGATGAGGAAAGAAGAGAATGAAAAGGAAAAAGAGGAGGAGGATAAGAAGGAGAAGATTAGGAATAGAGGAAGAAACATGTAATAGAGAAGATGTGGAGTTAGTGAAGAAGAAGAGAAGAGCAAAATTTGAAGAAAGCCAAAGGCCTTTCAAGGACCGCTCCATTGCCTCAAAAAGATTTATATTATACTGCCATATTGGCGTATTTGTGTGTTTGTGTATCTGTATATGTATGTGCATGTCTAGGTCTATGTTGACCTATAGACGCTTGACCCTACACAAGTCCAATACATTTTCATTTGACCCTGTACAGTACCTATATATTTTCATTTAACCCTATCCAGTTTCTAACTATTTTGACCCAATTGTGGATACCCCTTTTTCCTTATATAAACATGGTAAGACCCTATGGTGTCCCACTTTGCTACTTACTGGCATCACATCGACTACGCGGTAATCGTTAGGAGGGACGAGCAGGATGTACTGGTGACCACATCCTTCTGTTGCAAAGAATGCTGGACTGATAAACTCATTATGAACTCCAAGACGAACATTCGTATCCAACCCAAAGAACGCCCGCAAGGCAAGAAGGTTCCAAAAACAGCTTAATATAGCCAGGCTGAAGAACTCCAATCCCAAACAGTCTTTTGTCAGCACTCTGGAAATCAGTCTTCAATCCACCTCTCCGGACATCCAGAATGTGGACTCAGACTGGACGGCCCTTAAAGAGCTGGTCAATAACACCACTACATAGATCGTAGGGCCCTCCACCAGAAAGCACTGGGACTGGTTTGGTGATAATTGCGACGTCATCAAACAGTTGTCAGAGAAAATATTGTCTCCACAAAGCGTGCCTAAATGATCCAAAGTCCACCTCAAATAAAGATGCATTCAATAACATTCGAATGACTGTTCAACAGAAACTCCGAAAGCATCAAAGCTGATGAGATCCAAAGCTACGCTGATTATATGAAGAAATGTTATGATGCCTTGAAAGAAGTCTATGGCTCCTCATGATCAGATTCATCACCTCTTCTCGGTGCAGATTGGAACACGCTGGCAACTGACAAAAGAAGATTATCGAAAGATGCGTTTTACACTTCAACTGGGTTCAGAACCACCCAACATACATCATTGATGAAGCCATTGATCGTCTCTACCCTGTGCCAATCAATGCATTGCTGAATGACTCACCAATTCCTATTAGAGACCCAGAAAACCATACGTCTGCTCTCTAGCAGCAAGGCTTCTAGCTAAGAACAAGGAAGCTGGTGCAGTTCTGACTGAAATGCTCCATTAGTTGTTTCAACTGATGAAGCAGAAAGAGACGATCACGCAGGAATTCAAGAACACTTCCATTGTACACCTGTACAAAGACAAAAGGAATCATCAGGCCTGTGAAAACCACCAAGGTCAAGACTTGCTCTCCACACCAGATGGAAACAGTTTAGAAAACTTCAGTTTCTGATAGAAATAATAGAAATCCAAATTCATAAAGAAGCAATACAAATGCAGGAGAGAGAGAGAGAGAGAGAGAGAGAGAGAGAGACAGAGACAGAGAGAGACAGAGAGAGAGACAGAGAGAGAGACAGAGACAGACAGACAGACTGAGAGAGACAGAGAGAGACAGAAAGAGAGAGAAGCGAGTGGACAAAAATACAAATGCAGATGCAATTTTAAAAAAAAATTAACGACAAACATACAAATGCAGAGAAATTAGATTCAGGAGTAGAGAAAATACAATCTAGTTAGAACTGGCGCGGCAAGCACTCTTCTTTCTAGAACTTAAGCCCAGGTTTTGGCATTGCCAGAAGTACTAAGGTAGTATTCCTTCCTAAAGGAAAGTAAGTAAATAAATAGATTTTTTTTTTTGTTGAGATAATTGTTAAAAAGTTGCAATGGTCTAGAGAGCATTATGAAAACGTGCATGCGTTGGCAAAGATCGTGAAATGACCACTTCACTATCCATTCAACAAGTGCTAATAATGGTGTGGTAAAGGACTGTCTCTTGAAAGTTTATGAGTTGGTACCTGAAGCAACTCGACAAAATGTTAGGAATTGCGGAAAAAAGAACGGGCAAACTCACACTGAATTTGCTATGGAAAAAGAATTATTTGATAGGTGGTTCGCATCCATAAAGGTTTATCAAAATTACGATAACTCCCGACAGGTCATATTATTTAAAGAGTTGAAGAATTGCGCACTTAGCGATGGGCAAAGGAAAGAAACTTTGGCAAATTTTACTCGAAAAGTTGATGACCATTGACTCACAAAGTTGCCTTTATCAATAAGTCTTCCTCTCGGCATCTTTTGGCACAGATCATGTAACACTCGCTTCTGCATACCGGAATTATCACGTACCTATAATACGCTGGTCTAGAAAAGACTCATTCACAGGGATGCAATCGAAATAAACAACAATTACAACATATATAAGAAGCATCATAACTGGATTTGCTCTGCAACAACACAATAGCTCTCTCAAATATACAAGTTTTAAGAAATCATTCATATTATCTTGGCGCGCACAAAACTCGCATATTATAGAACTTTACGTTTCAGCTGGCAAAACTGGCTCATCTTTCGCCATATTTTTTGAGAATCCATTTGAGTTCGACACGTCCAAGAGAAATTAGCAGACTCTCCCTGAAACCCATATGGCTTGTTCACACATATCTCAATTCTTTTAAGCCATTTGGTGGTACATTCTTTATCACAGAAACAGTATAAATAATTTAGTTGACCTGGAAACACAATTACGTATGAACAAAAGCTCAAATTTCATTAAAACTTCTGATATAACATATTTGTAACAAAGTAAATATATATATATATATATATATATATATATATATATATATATATATATATATATATATATAAATGGTAAACTGGCATTCGTTCACTCTCATGTTTTGTTCAATAACCGATTGTACCAAAACGGAGTTCGACTCAGTAGTCAGCCATTTTGAATGTTCGTTGTGGCACTGAATTTCTTTCCGAGTTTCCAATCAGCAGACAAATACACGTACTAAAGATGTTGGGTAACTGGCATAAATAATGACGAAGAATCTCAATATACCCATCTCGGTAGCTCAGTTGAGCATCGAATTTGAAACCAAAGGATCTCAGTTTCGAATTCCGTCCAGTTTAGCTGCATCGGTGTGTCCTTGGGGAATGCTCTTGGCTCCCATTTCTACGACATAGTAGAGCCAATAGCGTTTTAAAAATGCCGTTGACACACACAATAAATACACATATATTAACCTGTATGTATTGAGAGAGTGAGTGTGTGTGTGTGTGTGTGATTTAGATTTTTAACGTAGCTATAACAATTTTTCAGTCATATTGCTACGATGTCTGCAGTGTGACAGTTTATAGTGATTTTTAGCACCGGGACATCATGCCGCAGACATGTATCATGATGTCCCACCCAGTCACATTATCCTGACACCAGGCCAACCAGTCCTACACTAACCTCTTAATGCTGAGCGCCAAACGAGGCAGCTGTTAATACCATTTTTGAAAGTCTTTGGTATGACTCGGCCGGGGTTCGGACCCGCGACCTCCCGCATCCGAGGCGGACGCTCTACCAGTAGGCCACCGGAGCGGTTCTGTATGTATTGATCTAAATAAGACCAAAGAAACAGTAATTAAGCAAGTACCGACTGCGAGTAGACACAACAACTGATTCAGAAGGTACATACCTCTTTCTGAAGGACTCACTTACATGGGTTAATATAATATATATGAATAGGCAGATTTGCTCTAAATACGTTAATTCTATTTCTTATCAAAAGGAAACAAACAAGTACAACAACAGATAGATAAATAGAAACAAAGAGCGGAAACCGTCACCGGGTTAGTAAAAGAAAGAAGAAATGTTAATATATGCATACATTATGTCTAAGGGAAGATAACATGTATAGGTCAGTAGTGGAGAACAATTGTTTGTTGTTCTTTTGGAAATTATTTCTTGAGCTGATATTTTTAAAGTAAATGACTGACGTATAACGCAAACTGTTTAGATCATTTAAATGATACATTTATTTTGTAGCCTTACACGACTCACGGTACTTACATTAGGAATAGATGGGAGCCATTCTTAAACTAAATGAAACTAAATATGTACGGGCTTCAACACATTGATTGGTTGTCAATGAAAAGTAAACATCTGTAGGCCAGTGTCCACCGTTAATAGTGATTTCCTAAACCTGGCACTTTAGTTATCCTCAGTATTGTACAGAATTACGGCGCAATAAGTTTAAGCAACTGGACAACTTTATAGATAATCGAGAGGAGTAGTTCGCCATGTTAAAAATAATAAACATATGCACCATATACGTATCCTACAATATAGACATTATTCTATTATTTCCCCACAGCTCTTCCATATTAGAATGAATGCCATTCATTGATGTAAAAACAAATTCCAGCCACATTTCAAGGAGAAGATCATATTCTTTCTGTTGTCTAATGTCTACAGAATTATCCAAGGCAGACTATGTAATATGGATATGACTGGATTGTATTCTTAATTAGCATATACCTGACTATGGGGTGAGGTGGGGTACGGCCTGAAATTTTTCCAACGGGAATTGTTATTAATTTACCTCAAGATAATTTTTTCAAACTAATGTATTGGATATGATAGCTTATGTTTTATGAATCAGAACACCAGCACCACCTTAATTCTACGTCAAGCTGATTGGTTATTAAATGATGTTACAACAGTGTCTTCTAGGTGCAACGTGCTGTTTTATATGTACCAATCTGTTTTAAATCAACAGCTGGTTATTTTACTCCTTAAATCACCCGTTTATATATAAAGGAAATTGTTTATATTTAGGGCAAGTTGCCCTATCCTAGATACAAAAACTCGAGCAGATAGGTATTCCAAGTCAAAAATCGGGAGTCGTCGGTGTACAGACGGAAAGAAGAAAGAAATTGTTTTACTAAACATGACAGTTTCGTTTCTTACAGTTAATTAATTTAAGACAACTGAGTCGTATAAATGATTGGGGGCTCATTCGGGATCTGAATTTCAGTCAAATTAAGATTACTTTTCGAACTTAAAATGATTTGGGGTTTGGAATTTTCTTAGTCCCTTGAATTTTAATTGTACATTTTCGAGAAATCTGCAGTGAAACCAGCAAGCTTTTAAAATGTATTGTTACAAGCCAGGAGTATTTGCTTGACCGAGTAGTGTCAAACCCTGGCGCGATTCCCGTTAGAAGTCATAAGTTTATCCCAAATTTCCAAAGACTTCTATACAACTTCAGTTGTAAATTAAAAAGCCCGACATGTCCATTCTATACGTAAATTTTACTCTGATCAATGCAAGACCACAAATCTCCCAACTTGCCAATTATCTATCAACCGCACATCTGCATAGTTTCTCTTCTTCAACTTTCCGTACCTTCAGCAGTTCACGCCGCAGAATCTCTACAACTACCCCCTAACACCGGGAACTATTTTAACTACGCCACCTTGGGCCAGTCAATCCATGGTTCCAAGGCACATCACGCCAGTACAACTGCATCACGTTTGCCACCATGGCGACATAAACTGTATCTGCCGAGCCCCTTCTTGTTTATTTCATTGTGGAATTTACCGGTCTTCCACCGTAAATACTGTCACTGCAGTCACACCACCAATGTACACCACTAGATTTTAATAGGGACTACATTATTGCTGGGACAGTTCATGCGGTTTTGACCTGAATTCACTACAAGTGAACCATGTCATCATAGAAACTCACTAACACTTCACTCCGTGACGTTTTTGTGATTCATATAATTAGTAATTGGCTAATTATTTCGGGTCAATGAATATTTCCATTGCACCGAATTTCAATAATCAAACAAGTAAAATCACGCAAATCTTAAGAATTCTTTAAACGGAGTGCTAAATTTTTTTACAGTATCTAAGGTGGAGAACTTTGTTTTAAGTCATACACAGGAAGGGTTAGAGTTATTGAAAAATGACGAGTTGCTTGAACTTGCCGTGATCTTTCTGAAGAGAGGACTATAACAAGATGAACTTGGTTGTGGTCTAATTAAAATGAAGACACTAAGAATGATAAACGAAATACAATGATTAAAATTAAATATTACCAAATGATTAAAATAGAAAATAAATGCCACAAACATCTTCCACATAAATTCCAAAACTGGATTTTCAACACAATGCTGAGCACTGAGTTAAATAACTGAACGATAACTGAAACAATGTAATGAAAAATAATACTGTTCCTAACAGGAACGAATTATAAGTTGTACTATAAAATAAACAGTCAAAAATAATAAATAAATTGAAAGAAACTATCAGTCAAAGATTCGTGAATTTCAAAACAATGATATTGCTTCACTCAAAGAGTAGTAACTGGTCTCAGATAAACATTGACAATGTTTCACTCCAATAGCTATAACTGATTTAATATAAATTGGTACATATTTCTTGCGGCGTCCAATTCATAACCACAAGGTAATTTCAGACCCACCGCTCTGCCGGAATGTCAAGGAGACAATGAATGGTCCGCCCCTCACGGTCTGCCTAAGGAGTCTGAATTATAACTCAGAATCAGGATTGAGAAGCAAATTTCCATCACTGTCTTTACTATTTAATATTTGTGTTATGCTCCAATGTTGCAGTATTGAAGAATTTACATGGTACCCTGCAATGGTGCCTTTTGGCAATATTGCAGTCTTTGATATCAGCTTCCATGAACATCTCTACCAGGTCTGGAGATCATAGATTAGGGCTAAGAACTTTGATGTAGAGTTCCACAACTTATCAGCAGTATTGTAAAAGTTCCATTTCATTATCTCTGTCAACATAATCTATTAATAGATTAATTTAATGCAAAGTCACTAAGCTGGTCATTTTGTCTACATTCAATGACATTGCTATTGTTGTAAAGTTCATATCCATCCTTTAGTCCTGTTATTTGTAGATGCTTGCATAATTTTGAGCACCTGTAGTGACTCAGTGGTTAGCATATCAGATTACTGGCCAAAAGGGTGCATGTTAAAATCCTACTGTTGGATCAACCTATGTCAACTACTGTAACAAGATTTAAAACTACACTGAGACTAAATGTTGACAAATGTCACACCTACTACCATTTATTAGCAAATTAGAAAGCACAGTTGATACTGTCTTCAGGTGGTCTGCATCAGGAGTTCACTTGGAGTAATAAAGCAGTATTTTCCAGACCGGCTAGGTGTTACTTCCGTGTCATCAGTGTACTACCTATAACTAAATACTTCATCTTTATAGTAAACAAAAAAGCTATCTAGCTGTTTCATTTTTTTTATGAGAAGTAAAAGAAATAAAATGATTTGAATTTTCTCCAAAATATTGAATAAATCAATAAAAATGTAAACAAATTAAAATTTGGAATAACTCAAACCATTTCAAGATTTAGAAAGTATGGTCTGATCACAACTAATGATAGAATTTGATTGAAAGTATTTGTTTGGAAGTTAATCAAAATTTACCCTATATGAATTTGGCTACCAAGTTGAAATGCACATTACAAGGGAGATAACTCAAGAAATTACTATATGGTGCTTAGATCTTGACAGAAACATTATGGCATAAAGTTGTACTAAAATGTTTCATGTCAATGATAGTTATCAGTAATTTGATTTTTATTAAATCTGACTTTCGTGATTTTGGTTAGCATGTCATAATGAGAAACTCCAAAACGACTAAACTTTAGAAGGAGTCTGCACCTTTTCAGCAATGAGCGAACTCCATTCAGTGAGCTTTAAATGTAATCAGTACAGTCAAAAATTTAACATTTCGCCACCTCAGGATGTGCTCAGTACAGTCAAAAATAAACTGTAACAATCTTATCATTATTTTCTTTAATCCTTTTATGTGACTGATGGGCAACATGGAGGAAACTTTCTTGTGCCGAAGATGAAAAATAAGAATCATTGGTGCAAGGGTGTAGCCCAAAATTAACCCTGCAGTTGTTGTTTGCAAGTTTTGTAAATGGTATTCAAAAGTGTTTTTTTTTAATGGTGTAGTAATCTGAGCAAGTATACATTGTTACAAATAAGATTATCTAATACTGAGGTAGATTCAGTGTCAAACTAGTCATCCCTAAACTTGGATCTATGGTTTTGCATTAAGATATAGTTAGATTAAGATTAAAATTCTGGACTATATATACGAGCTCTGGGCACAAGATGATATCACGACTTCAATCTATTATGCCTGTGAAGATGCATTGTTGAAAGTTACCAGCTAGCTTTTGTAGTTTTGTAATAATTTAAGACACTTGGAGAGGATTTTCCTGATCTCTTTGCAAAAGGGAGTCTTTGGTTCAGAAGTAGTAATCATCAACCAGTCATCCAGATTTTTTCTTATATTTTGTTAATTGGCATCAAGAAAGAGTATTATGGGAAGAAATGCTACCATTTCTCTATTCCCCCCATCCAAACAATGAGTTATTCATTTTTATCACTAATGGCAGTCAATCCTGGTTGCATTAAATGGTATTATCAGTACTCTCATTTGAACTGAGTGTGCCAGTCAGGGTCCATAACTACCGACCATGTTATGTACAGAACATAGGTATAGCAAACATGATTGAAAATTATATGTATACTTGCGTGTGTGCGAGGGTAAATGAAATACCAGTCAAATATAAAGTACCAGTAATACTGATAGCTTATGCAAATTATGTCTTTTTTCTCACTGCACTGTATTTATACATTAAAATTGTGTCCAACAATAATGTTTAAAAAAGGAAATAAAAATATAACACCATGCTTCAGGTTGTTTTCTTTCAATCCATATTGTCACCCATTTGATAGATCAGACCATGAGTAACACTAAAACAATGACATAAACACCTCCTTTTGATAACATGGGGCCTTGGGTGGTGAGTGATCTAAAGCATTTGACTTTACCAATACTGCCAACTTACCTGTCCACGTGGGTTTGAGTCTCGGGCTTTGCTAATGTGGGTATGTGAGAAAGTTAGCCAGTAGCATCAAACAGCTTGGTCATGATTACCTGGTTTTCCCAGATTCTCATTCCACCAGTCATACCCACTGCCTGTATACCTTATCTTCCACTTAGAAACTGTGTTAAACCCAAAACAGAGTAGCGGAGTGGTCTAAAGTGCTTACCATTACAGATCACTGCCATCTCACCTCCGTCTGCGTGGGTTCGAGTCTCGGATTCGGCCAATGCGGGTATGTGAGAAAGCTTGCCAGTAGCTTCTTGTGGGTCTGTGGTTCTTTCCAGGGTTCTTCTTCCACCATTTATACTAGCCGCCATGTATAGCCTATCTTGTGCTGAAAAATGGCGTCAAACCCTACAACAACAAACCCAAAACGTTTTAGAAAATAAACTTGCCAGTTATAATTTTTATCTATAGTTGCATGAAGCATAAAGTGATTTAAAATCATGAATAAATAGCATTGCTTGCCATAACAAAATTGATTAAAATTAGGTGGCACAGTTAGATGGTACTTTATACCAATGCATCCTTATGTTAACAGCTTCATTTTTTTTTAAGAACAATCAAATATTTACCACTTCTACACCAAATCTGCAATTAAATAAATGTGTCTGTGTGTGTAGTTGGACTTTTAATGTAGCTTTAACAATCTGAGTCGTATCGTGTCTGGTTTGTGGTAGTTTATAGTGACATCTAGCACTGGGGCATCATGCCTTAGACATGTGCCATCATGTCCCACCCAGTCATATTATCCTGAAACCTGGCCAACCAGTCCTAACAGTAACCTCTTAATGTTGAGCACCTAGCAAGGCTGCTGTGAGTATAATTTTTTTAAGTTTTTTTAATAACTCGGTTATGGTTCGAACCCGTGACCTCCGGCATCCTACGTGGATATTCTAACCACTTAGGCCACCGAGCAGTAAAATTAAATAAATAAACATCTCTCTCTAACAAGTACACTAAGTAATGTTAAGTCACTTTTTTTTAATAGAATACCTCATCTTTGGTTCAAAGTATCAGTTACATATGATGATTAGCAACTGAGTGATGTCACATAATGTACAGCATGCTTTTAACAATGCCAGGAAGAAAATTTTTTTACAAACTTACATACATCTATGTAATCCACTTAAAATCCAGTAATGTCCAAAACAAACACATTTGTTCACAAAAAGTACTAATCTAAATAGAATGTTCTTGCATAATGTATACTCTCTACTTTAAGTATTTCATGATTTTATATTGTTTGAGATGTGAACATTCTTGTCTTTGCAGCAAAGTCTGTGATATTTCTCAGCTGCATAATTTTCAAGGGTTCAATGTCCTGGTCTTTCAGTCGCATCAGTGCTTTCTCAAATGCAAATAATGTGTGTCTTTAGAAAGAGCATGGGATATTTCCAACAGGTCCTCCTAGATAGTGTTGATAGTAAATCCTACTTCCTGTTCATGGAGAGATGTTTTCTTTTTTTTTCTCTGAACATCACCAAATGTGTTAAAATGTCCTCAAAGCACAGCTGCATCCTACTCAACATCCTCCTCCGTGAACCCTCAAAATCACAATCCTATTGAAAGAATAGGCTTTCCTCTTATTGGACATCTCTACTGAGTGATTACATGTTTTAATTCATTTGTAAATACTGATAAATTATTAAATACAGGTCACTTTTACATCTAACCAATTTCACAAGCAAGTGACAATTGTGTTTGTCGCTACATTATGCAAATGAGCATCTATCTATTCTGACTGCCATGCAAAAGATTACAGAAAGTGGTATTAAGTACAAAAGACTAATGGGGGAGAGCTGTAATCACCAAACCAAATGAGTGATCTGCTGAAGAAATACATCAACCAGAACTTTTCCCCTCGATGATACAGTGATAATCTGAACAAATGCATCAACCAGAATATTTCCCTCTGATGACATGGTGATAATTTGAACATTTACCAGTGATCTGCTGAATGCGTCAACCAGAATTTTTCCCCCTGATAACAAAGTGTCAAACTCCAAAATCTATTGTACAATGTATGTAACAAATGTGCCAAAATATTATAAAATGCATTATGCCTGTGTAATGTGGTTGCTATGCACCTGTCAATATTCTAGGAATCATTACAATATTATAATTATAGTATGTAATGGGACAATCAACAGCAAAATATTTATATACCTGTAAAACTTACAATCAATACTCCCTTTAAGCCCCAGGTCTAGAGGACAATATACTACCATTCTGGGTAGAGAAACCATGACACACATGGCTGGCCAACCTGAAAAGAAATGTATTTTTGAACACAACTAAATGCTAAAGAACAAACAGGAAAAGTTGTGTGATAATACTCACCTGAACAGTTTACATATCAGATAGCAAATGCAATCCATTTTACTCAGGTCCTGAAATTGTAGATGAGAAAGAAAACTTTTGAGCATAGTGTTGCTACACTGTCCATTAAAGGTGGCTTAGTTTATATTCTTTTTTAGACATTGTACTTAAGCTAACTTTCTAGGCATAAAAAAGACATCATTTATACAACCAGCATTATTACCTGGCTCTATCCATGTTCCAGGGAAATAGAATAAGAAACATCAAAAAGATTAAATTTTGAATCTTCAATTGAAAAAAGTTTCTCTTTTAATAGCTTCAATAGTCCATGGACAGTATGTCCAAATACTAGTTCAAAGGAACTAGAACCTAATGATTCTTGAACTGAATCCCTAATAGCAACAACAGTAAATGGACAACTTCATCCCAGTCTTTTCCAGTATCAAGCAATATGACTAAATCATATTTTTCAATGTTTGATGGAATCTTTCTAAAGCCCCTTGACTTTCTGGGTGATAGGCAGAAGATTTAAATTGCTGAATGCCTAGTTCTTGCACAATTGTTTATAGCCCCACACTTGAAGTATATACACCTAAATGGCATTCCAACGAGATTTAATTGGTGTAGACAGAAAGGATTCCTGGGTTTCATCTAACCGCATTGGGTCCCAGCTCCTTAAGTCATAACATGGAAACCAGAAATCCACAACCAAGGAAGCTACAGTGGTTCAGTTGTTAAGGTATGAGACTTCTGACCAAAAATGTTGAGGCAAGATCATCTCATTAATATTCATGGATATTGCTCCTTATCGAATTTGTCTGTGACCTTGATGATATAAGCATATACTGTTAGTCTGATTAAATTTGGAGTGAAAAATGAGACTCCAGGGTGGAGATAAGCTTAGCCAATCAGATGCAAGATCATCTCATTAACATGCATGGCTACTGCTCCTTATTGAATTTGTCTGTGACCATGATGATATAAGCATATAATCTCTGTTTGATTAAAAACAGGATTGAAATTACAGAGAAATTACAGTACAATGCAAAAAATAACTCCTGCTTAAGTCAGGGTAATAACACACTGAACCAATATGAATTACATTCATTTTTTAGCATCAAAAATCATTTAACATCAATTCAGTTGTTTCATAGAAAAGCAAGTGGTCCTGTCAGTACTAGTATAACTAGAAGTTTATGAGTCCTCTCCCTTGCAATGTGGCAGAATTGATCACAAGTTGACTTGAAAAACACTAAAATTGAAATAACTTACAAATCATTCATTCTTATCAACCTCTATAGTTATGACCAGATTATACTTAGTGAATTTGGGAATTCTTACATTTCTTTCCAAGTTTAAATTTTTAAAATCTTAATGTAATTTTATACATTTGTTTGGAAATATCCACTTTTTTCAATTTGTTACTTTCTTGATCAAACAAGAAAGTCCACTGCATGCATCTATATAATCTATATATTCCATCCCATAATTACACAACATTGTATGTAAATATTTTTTATTACTAACCTGGATGTGATGCTGGTTCAAATTCTTAAAATAAATTCAGTTCATACATAGGTAATACCCTGATAAGAGGGAAGTACCACTTGACTATCCAGATAAATAACTTGATAAATGGGAGGTAACTCCATATTACCAAGCTAACTAACAGTTCATACAAAGGTAAGACCTTAAAAAAAAGGGAAACAACTCCTTAGCAGGGCTCAAGATAATTAGTTATATGGTTTGTTAGTGACCATATACAAGACTAATCTGGTTAATGTGCAATTCATGCATTGCAAATTTATCGAACTAAAACTACTTTTCATTTCACTGAATAATAGTGACAAAACCAAAACCAATGAATTAAGTCAATTGAACATTTCTGTTTCTGTAAGATGTCTTAAGTGTTTGGTTGCCATTGTAAAAATTAAAGGGAGATAAGTCAATATTTTGGGCAAAATCTCATACGGCGTATGTAAAATCGATATGAATCAATGCAGATGGTATAGAGACTGTATATAGTTTCTGTCAAACAAACCCATCAAATTAACAGTTTAACAGGTTACCAAGGGTGAATGTAGGATACACTCATTGAGCCATACTGATGTTGCGATTTTAAGGAAAAGCAGGTGTTCCCGCAAGATACCCGTGCTGCATTGTAAGCAAGTTGTCATACATACATTCATGTGTTTTTTGGAATAAAAAGCAGTCAGTCAGATATAGAAGTGGAGGGTGCAGGCAGGCAGGCAGGCAGAAGGGTGTGTGTGACCCTGTAGCCTTCGCCGAGCATTTTGGC
>JAECUM010041844.1:0-31909 GCA_016617855.1 Megalonaias nervosa
GTACTAACTAAGTCGATTTCAATCACGAAGTGATAAAATAATGTTATTATAAATTTGTTCGTACTTCATAAGTACAGATTTACATTTGACAGGTCTACATAAGGAAATTAAATGTAATTTTCTTGAATTATCAATTGGCATCAAATTAAATATTTTAACAAAAATAAAATCGTATTTTATATTTCCTTGCTGGCCAGTTATTTTTATGTTAAGTAAAGGTTTAATAAGTTGCCGAAATATTTGTTGCTCTGTAATAGTAAAATTAAATTTTATTAATTTTTTAGCGATATGATACTTAACATTATATCGTCCAGTTGTCAGTCTACTGCAATATTTTTTACTAACAACAAAGCCGTCGACGTCAACAACTTCATCATCATCTTTGTTGTTGTACAAAATATCATCTTCACTATAACCAACAGATTTATCTGAGATTACGTTATATTTTGGTATAAAATTGTCGTTGATGATTGTATCACTAGAGATGAAATCTCCTGCGATTGTATCGTCAGCATATATACCAGCAAGTCTCTTCATTAAATTCATATTATAATATATTTTTTTATCTAATTTATAATAATAATGGCCAGCGAAACAAAATCTCCTGACGTAAAATAACATCAGAAAGTTGATATATTAAATTACAGAGAACTAACTGAGACAGTACGAAAATATTTGTCAGGTTATAGTGCTAATTCGGTTAATGTTATTGTAATAAATGGCGAATCTTATAAAATTCTCCTAACAGCAACAGAAAAAAATAAACTTGACAACAGTGCATTTATAACATTAAAATTTGATCGAGATGATATCCTGATGTTTGCCCATAATTGTCTTACTAACACAGAGTTAAGAAATATAATTAATCGTCATACTTGAAACTAAATCTATCAAATGTTGACGTTGATGTTGCTGATTTAGTTTTACCGTCAGCTACAAACTGTACTGCACAAGAATTAATTTTATGACATTTTGCAGCAGCTGTTATTGATTTAAATTTTATTTCTTCTTCAGTTTCTAAATTTGTTGAGATAATTGGTCTTTTGGAATTTTTAAAATTATTACCATTAGAATTAGCTCCACGTTTAGTATTTTCTTTTGGTGTAACTAAATCTACATTTTTGTAGACGATTGTCTGTCTTAATTTTGTTAACGTGGTCTATAACCAAACCATCAGGTATTGGTCCGTTAAATATTTCATAAACAAAACGGTGATTGTAATAACCAACAAAATCTGTTTTAGTTCCACAAACATTTACACGTCAATACCCATCTTTTTGTAAATTTCCAACAACTTCTTTTGTTTTTATATTTCGAATAATCCCTCGATCGTTAGCCTCATATAAATCAAATACTTGATGTGGTTGAAATTCGTTTTGTAATGATAAATTTTCAATATTATCATCATTAACTGCGCCATTTACTCGATAAACTCTTTGTCCAGCTGGAATTGCTCCGCAGAACAAAGTATAAATAAAATCTTTTTTAAACATTTCCGTCCTTTCTGTATCGTCTCCTTTTGCTGAGATTATAATTCCGGCTGGAGTTGCTTTACCAAAAGGTTTTTGATATTTTATATGAATAACCGAACCTAGTGCATTTCCAGCGTAATTATTATAAATTGGGTGTACGTGATATTCTTCTTGTTCCTCTGCTGTCAATCGAATGTATCTCAGAATTTCTGACATTATACTATAAGCATTTTATATCTCTAATTGAAAAATATATTTTTAAAAAATCAATTAAATATAAAAATATCATATATAATGTTAAAATTTCGAGATATTGCTAAAAAGGGTCTCATAAAAGCAGAAAAAATTGCTACAGCATTTTCCGGCTATGATAACAGCTACAAATATGATGATCAAAATGTTTTAGCAAATTTTAACTCTACAAATTTATTTCATCTGTTGCAACCTGTTATATCAAAAGAACTTGCAGCTCACAAAAGTATCAAACCAATAGTACAGTACCATGTGATTTTATCAAAATTACATGCAATCGAAAACGGTGTAACTAATATAATTTTTGAAAACACAAATTTCGACAGCGAAATTTCAGAAACATATCTAACAGCTAAATCAAGAAAAATATTAACTGGAAGAAATACTGCCGTAGTCGCCGATGAAATACACCAAGAAATAAATAAAAAAATTGGAGGAATTTACTGCATCAGGATCAGGCTGGAAATTTGAAATGATTAAAGAAATTTTGTTTCACACAATGAAATATAACGTACTTCGCGGTAGTTCTTACGTTGATCTCCCTAAAAAAATTAAAAACAAAAAATGTTGTATAAATGTCAGAAACAATGATAACCAATGTTTTCGTTGGGCAATTTTCTCTGCTAGACATCCTCAGAATGACCACAGCGATCGGGTTGAAAAATATCTGCCGTACAAAGACGAGCTAAATTTTAGTGGAATAACTTTCCCTGTAGCAGAAAATCAAATACCAAAGTTTGAAAAACAAAATAATATTTCTGTTAACGTTTTCGGACTAGATGATAAAGAAAATGTTTACCCAAGATATATTTCAGACACAAAAGACAATAAATTTATTATTTTATAAAGGACATTATTGCTGGATAAAAAACTTTAATGGCCTAGTTGGCAGACAATATAATAAAAAAAAAAAAATAAAAAATATTTCTGTTACAGATGTTTACAAGGTTTTTCTAAAGATGAAAAACTGCAAGAACATCTCAAATACTGTGTCAACGTTCAAAGAATAACCATGCCAGGAGAGAAAGAAAAAGTGTTAAAATTTAAAAATTATGATCATATGCTAAGTATTCCTTTTGTAATTTATGCTGATTTCGAGTGTCTACTTATTCCTGTGGTCGGCGCAGAAAATAATCCAAATAAATCAAGTACAAGAAAAATACAACAACATCTCCCTTGTGGAGCAGCTTATAAAGTAGTTTGTTGTGCTAATGACAATTTTTCAGGTCCAGTAAAGTTATGCAGATGTAAAAGTGGAGAGTCTGAAAGTTCGGCCGTATGGTTACTAAAAAATTTAATAAACGAAGTTAATAAGATCTCTGACAGATTATTCAAAACAGCTCCAATGAAAATAACATCCAAACAACAACTTGATTTTGATAATGCAGTTAATTGTCATATCTGCGAGAAGTTGTTGCCTGAACAAGGTTCAGGTGATAAAGTGCGCGATCATTGTCATCTGACCGGTCAATATCGAGGAGCAGCTCATAACAGCTGCAATTTAAAATTTCATGCTCAGATTTTATTCCTGATGTTTTACATAATTTCTGTGGCTATGACAGTCATATCATTGTAGAAGCTTTTGGCAATGAAGAAACTAAATCTAAACTAAAATTAAATAATACAATAAAATGTACTCCAAACAATTTTGAAAAGTATATGTCAGTCACGCTCGGCAAATTACTTTTTATTGACAGTCTGCAATTTATGGCAGTATCATTAGATGAACTTGTAAAAGGTTGTAGCAATTTCAGTAATCTAAAAAGTTGCTTTGGTCAAAACTTTGTCGATCTGACAAAAAAGGTATCTTTCCGTATGAGCATCTCGACGACTTGAGCACATTTAGTGAAACTTCTCTTCCTGATAAAGATAAATTTTACTCGCAGCTAAAAAATGAAAATATTACAGACGACGAGTAGAAATATGCACAAGACATTTGGAATAAATTTAGTTGTAAAACATTTGGTGATTATCATGATTTATATTTGAAAACAGATGTATTACTACTAGCAGATGTTTTTGAAAGTTTTCGTCAAGTTAGTCATAAAAATTATGGACTAGATCCTTGTTGGTATTATTCCGCTCCGGGACTATCTTGGGACGCTCTACTAAAAACAAGTAAGATAGAACTGGATCTCTTGACAGATGTTGATATGTTTAATTTTATTGAAAAAGGTATCAGAGGTGGGATTAGCGTTATAACAAAAAAATATGCGATAGCTAATAATAAATATCTGAAAAATTATGATAAAAATCTCCCATCAAATTATATTATTTATCTAGATTGTGTCAATTTGTATGGGTATGCAATGTCAGAGCCAATGCCGTGCAGGGGATTTCATTGGATAACTCCAGATCAATTTCTTAAAGAAACTGAAAAAAAAATTTACCTAAAGATATTTCATACTTTGTTGAAGTTGATCTAGATTATCCTAGTTCGTTACATGATCTACATAACGACTACCCATTTTGTGCAGAGTCTATGATAATAGATTATTGTTTACTATCACCTGAACAACGAGCAACGACAACAGCAAAAATTTCGATTGTTAATAAGCGAGTTCCAAATTTGCTTAATAAAAGAAATTACGTGATACATTACAAAAATTTAAAACAGGCAGTAGATGCTGGATTAATTCTGAGAAAAGTCTATCACGTACTAAAATTTAATCAATCGAGATGGATGTCAAATTATATTGATTTAAATACGAAACGTCGTGCTGTAACAAAAACCGAATTTGAGAAAAACTTTTTCAAGTTAATGAACAACTCTGTGATCGGTAAGACAATGGAAAATATTAGAAAAAAGTCAATATTGAGATTGTAAACGATATAAATCGCAGAAATAAATTAGTTAATGATGATGGTTTTGTCAGTATGAAAATATTTAATGAAAATCTTGTTGCTATACAACGACGAAAGACAAATTTAAAGTTAAATAAACCAGTTTATGTTGGTGCAGCTGTACTTGATATATCAAAGTGGCTGATGTACGATTTTCACTATAATTTTACCAAAAATCATTGGCCAGATTCGCAGTTGCTATTTACTGATACAGACTCGCTAGTTTATAATATAACATGTGAAGATGTCTATCAAGATATTTATAAACACAGTGACCTATTTGATTTATCAGATTAACCAGAAAGTAGTGGATTTCATGATGATGGAAATTAAAAAAAAGTTATTGGCAAAATGAAAGACGGATTTATGTTTGTGCCAGTTAAGGAATTTGTCGGACTAAGAAGTAAAATGTATGCCGTAATTTTGGATGACAATAAACTGACAAAAAAAGCAAAAGGTATTCCTTGTGGGTATGTAAAAAATGTATGAAATTTGATGATTTTAAAGCAGCACTAAACAATAATGTCAGCGTTATTAAGACAAATGTTATACGAACAAATCATCACAAACTTGAAGCAGATACTATTATAAAACGTGGACTAAGTAATTTTGAGGGTTAAGAGATATTGTGAGGACGGTATTAATACACTAGCTATTAGACATTACACCAGTACCAGCAGTGACATCTTTAAGTAATTTTGTCTAAACTTTAGAAATAATGTTCGAAAATTTAAATTTATTGGCGATGAAACATAACTCTGTCTGTCTTATTCGTGTTTTCAAAGGGAGATAATACTGTCTTTCAGTTAGTGTATTTATCAGACATAGTATATCGTGTAGCTAATGCAGGCATTTATCAATTTCCAGACTGTCTGTCTGTAAGGCGCTGTATCAATGAAAATCATCTGGTATGAAATAATATAGTAATTTTAAAACCTCAGAATGAGAAATAATATGTTTATATATAAGGCTGTAGTGAAACAGGTGTTCTGTATCGATCTATGTAAGGCTTGTCTGATGTAAAGCATTTATCGATTTTCAGACTGCGTATAAGTCTGTCTATAATAAGGCGCTGTATCAATGAAACAGGTTTGTTAGGCTTGGGTGATGTAGAGTATTTATCAATTTCCAGACTGTCTGTCTGTAATGTATAAAGCGCTGTCGTTTTATAATAACGTTTTTTAAAATCAAAAAATGTAATGCTAATCTCATAATCTCATATGAATTTTCTGTTAGGTAACTATGCAATAATTTCTCAAACGTATATTTATAACTGAATTTGATGGCTCAGTGTTAGAATGTTGGCTTCTCATACTGACGCCCTGGGTTTGGTTCCCGTAACAGACGTAATCGACGGGTAGGCTCTGGAATGTCAATTTTAATTAAAAGATTGAGGGGGGGGGGGTCCGTGCCCCAAAAGATTAATGTACACCTCTCATCACGTTAAACAACGTGGTGGGTGCTGTTTTGCACTCGCCCGGGGGTTTGATTTTGGGGAGGTGTACATTAAATTGAAAAACTTAGACAGCTCTCTAAGTTCCTAATATTTCGTTTCTCACATTAGCAATTCGCCGGGGAGCGTGTCTATGAAATGGAACTCCCTCAAAACTAAACAGCTGGGTGATGAAAGTTCGTAACCTTGTGACCTCACTAAAGGGAATATACCCAACAAAGGACATTCAGAAAGAATTTTCGCCGGACAAAAAAACCTCATAAGGTGCCTGTGGGCCATAAGAAAGGTCTTAACCAATGAAGAGTGAGAGTGCCTGTGGACAATAAAAAAAGGCCTTATGCCATAAGAAAGGCATCAATGGAGGACTCTTAGGATCTTATGGTAAAGGCTTTACTGGTGATGAAGGGACCCCTGTGGAATGGTAGACCGATTATCATTGCTGCTGTTTATTTTTTGTGAAATATATTAGTATTCGATGTGTAAACTCTTCGATAAAATCATAAATTCTATTTCACCTAAACTAACTTGAAATTCCGGATTGCTATTAATAATATCTACAACATCTCTCATAAATTGCATATCCACCGGTCGATTAATTCCAGTTTCTCTGTAGTAAAATAAAGCTAAACATCTTTTAACAATTTCACTCGGTAAATAAAATATACGCAGGAAATTGTTAATGTAATATGGTTTTTCATAGCAAATTGGCTCCTTTGTAACAACGTAGAAAATATTGTCAATATACTCCATAAAATCGTCGATGTCATCGTTGCTAATTTCAAAACCTGATAGCATCTCAATTACTTCATCAAATCTATTTATTTCCATTATATCTATAGTAATTTATATATGTAATTAAAACATTTTCAGTAAGTTATAGTACTAGATGTTTAGAAATATCATTATCAACCATGTTGTCAATAAATGTCATTGGATCATCTGCCCAACCTACTATTCTCTCATCATTTTCAATTGTGAATAACCATACTGATCCATATTTGACTGATAAATGATGACCAACTTTTTTAATACAATCGCTTATTATTTTAGGTGCTACTTGGGAGGGGGTGGGGGTTTCTGGTCTAGGATCCTCTTTGGTTTAGGAATTAAAATTAGGGAGGGGGTAGGGTTTCTGGTCTAGGATCCTCTTTTGGTTTAGGATCCTCATCTTCCTTTACTACTAGTACCAGGCCATAATATCCAGTACATCAAAGATAATAAGGACGAGTGGGAATCGGAACATGCACTTGTTAGGCAATTGGAAGTCAGTACTGCAAGTGTGAAATCGCCCGGTGGGAATATGCCGCATTCATGACCACAATTGTGCTATCCCTATTACCAATTCTGTGTATGCCGCTATCGTAATTAGAGTAATCTACCTTAGTTACAAATTTTCCTACCTGAATTTTGAAATTTTGTGTACGAAGTATACTTAACAATTCCGAATAAATATAAATATGTTGCTCTAAGTGATCAATTAATTTTTTTTTCTCAATCTTATCATGTAATTATTGGCTTAATTTTGACCGGTGGTCAAATGGATCTCGTTTGGATCTCAGTGTTATCGAAACGGGTTTCGAAGCCAAAATTAAATGCTATTATCGTAAGAAAACTGTAATTCTTTTCAGCCCTTTGTTATGTATATTTAATTTAATTGTTTGTTAGTTTTAAATTTTTTAAATATTCCATTACATGCTATTGTAATGCAGCATTGTTTACTGGACTTGACCTTGTCCAGAACTGACTTCAGTTCTGTTTGACCTGACTGACCTTTTTTTTTAAAAAAAAAAATTTTTCATTGATGTAAACAACTAATAATAGCTTCATTATCCTCAATGGGTATGAGTTCATTGACCAAATTATTATTCAGGTAAACATGTTCATTTGGGTCAGGGTTTTGGGGATTCCAAAGTGAATTTTAAAGTGTATTATGTTTTAAATAAACAAGGCTCATTAAATCATGCTAGAAAGTTATTTTCCATTAAGTAATGGTTGTTTTTAGAAAATGCTAATTTGTAACCTGAGGTCAAACAGAACTATATTATCTTGTGATTGTGAATATTTTACCAGTTGTGCTTTAACTCGTAGCACTTTAAGTTGTATTATGCTGTGTCCAGTTTGGGCTGAATTTTATTTTCTTCAAATTACTGAATTCAAATGATTATTTTCTCTGGAAATACAAAAGTGCTCTGATACAATTCTTGGATAAAGACATTTATTGGAATTTATACTGAATTCAAACCTGGAATAATATTTCTGTTATTCAACAAGAGACTGATGACACATCAGAACTTCGCAGACTTCAACAGACACGTCATCGCCTTCAATTTTTGATCTCTTTGGGGCTTGAACTGAATTTTAGTCAGGACTTTCTATTACTAGGACATGTGTCTTTAATTTTTGGATTATTTTTGGATTTAATTCGCAATATCGTAAGTTCTTTTTTCTTATTTTTCACTTTGTATTCAAGGGAAATAAATTATTTGTTAAATTTTACAAAGCTTGTTGTCTTCACTCTTTTCTGTTACTTATTTTAAGAGCATAGACTCGTAATACCTTATCATGGATTTATTTTGATCTTCAAGCGATGGGACTAGGAACTGTCTGAGACGTTTGCGGTGGCTCGAACTTCCATCTTATGTTGTCTTCAGCACTGTTTGTTTTAGTGAAATCTGCAATGATGATTGTTGTTAAAACTGGCCACAGTGTGATTTCCTGGTTAGGTAATCTGTAGACGTCTAACAGCCAGTTCAAGATATAGGCCACTAATTGTACTGTGCAGATGCTAAATTTTTCTCCCAGTTTTTTGTGATGTTCTCTGATGCCTTTCGAGCGCCTTCTCTTAGATCCGTGATATATACCTATATGTAGTCTTTTCTTAGCTAGCAGTACTTTTCTCCTTGTCATCAATTACATCTCCAGTGTCTAGACCAGTCCCTTCATCCAGGATATACCGATCGATGTCATCTTCTATTCTTTGCGTACTTCTTGTATTTGAAGTGGTAACCACCACGTACCAATTCATTGTTTGTGAGGTCGGGATTGGCAGAAATGGAGGAGGTTTAAACACAGTTATTTCTTGATTTAGTCCCTCCTTCACCTTTGTGTTTAATTGGATTGGTAGGTGTATCCGTCGCTCCATATTGTTGTAGTGGATTTTCCGCTTCTTTATATTTCGATCTCTCTTGACTCATTTGCTTCCTTGTTCCCTTCTCCGTTGTCTCTTCCTCACTCCCCTGTTTTGCCCCTTGTTTCTTAGGTGGTGACTATAGAGGTATCGTAATTAGTGTCCCGCATAAACTAAGTTAGCAAATTTTCCTATTATTGAATTTAGAATGTTGTGTACAAAGTGTGCTTCCGTGTCCGAAAAAATAAAGAAAAATAGGTCTAAGTGACCAATTGAATTTTGTTCAGCCCTGACTGGCAGATTCAGATTTTATTTCGAATCGTGGATGCATGTTGATGTTTATTTGCAAAAATGTTATCAAATTTGGATTTCAAGCCAAACTGAAATCCCTTGGTAAAAGGCAACTGAATCTTAGCTCTTAAAAGGGCCGAGGTTATACATCAGACGATGGGAACAGGAACGGCAGTAGGTGTTCTGGTGGACTGAACGTCTCTTTTACCTGTCCCTTGTAGAGTTTCAGAGCAACCAGGTCTCCCACTACCATGTCATACGCTGATAATGTTCTATAGATAAGGTATATATACTGTGGACTTTTTAAAGATCGTTTATCTTCAAAACCAGGAGAGGAATTGGGCAGTAAAATTGTTTTTGTCTCAGAGTGCGGAAGTTATCGGCATGGACCATTGTCTGCATGAATTTCACATGATTTTTCTTGCTAAGATTGCTGTTGTAGTAGATTTTACGAGCCAGTTCCAGGACCGTTCTTAGGACTGCGGTATGCTGCAGAGTTGCCTCGTAGTCATCTGACGGAGGAGTCAAGCCCCAGTTCTCAATTTGGTCGAAGATGTAATCGGTTATGGCTGCTCTTTGTTGTATATCCGGCTGGTACTTCTGTTACCCTCTCTTTGTCTTTGGAAGCTTTTCTGAAAGTTTTTCTGGAAGATTGGACGGTTGTTTAAATGAAACTATTGATCGTTCTGTTGTTGACGTTGCTGTCGTTGAACCTACTGCTGCTGTTACTGGTCTCCATTTTGCTGTCTTTCTTTTTCTTTTTATTGATGTTCTTGCTGTTGTTTTCATTGTTGGAACTATTGTATCTGCTATGTTAATGTTGTAGTAGCTGATGGATTTCCGTTTGGGGGTTTTTCTCCTTAATTTTTTTTGATATTGTTGCAATTGATGTTGCTATTGCTATTTGCGGTGATTCTTTTACTTGTGTTGACTCTTTTGTCTTTCCCTGTACCTTGGTAGCCTGTGTTGTCTCAGTCCCCATTTCTTCCTATTTGATTTTCTTCTCCTCATCGCCTCTTTGATATGCCTTCGTATCAGTGTTACTCACTGTAAAGGTTGAAGTTGCTTGCAGTAGTAAAATGGATCGGACCTCCTTTGTTATATTGGTATTTGTTATAGTGGTAGCAGTATCTCTTTTAGAGGATCGGGTCTGCGAAAATGTCATATGCACCCTCTGTTGTGCCTTGATTGATCTTCCTTGTGTTAGTCTTCTCTGAAGGCCGCTTCTCCAGTTCTTACTGCTTGAACTATCCTTCCAGATTAACACAAGCGTGGTCCGCCTTGCCTGAGTCCATAGGCTTCACCCTGAAACGGCATAGAGGCCTAACCCCATTATCGCGTTTAGGGCATGTACTTCCATCTTTGACTATGTTTAAAGATGGCTGTGTTGATCGCTACTCTCTTAGTCGAGGACTAAGCCAGACTGTCTGTTTGTGTGTTGGATTAAATGTACGATTAGCGTACCACTTAGTTGGTCGTCGGATGGGAAAGAAGCCACACGCCCGACGACGCCGTGGTACTGTGCAAGCAGGGATATTAGGGAACCGTTCCACGCATTCGTTCTAACTTTCATGTCTGTTCGAGATACTGAATGCAAAGTATCAACAATGTCTTGCGCAGTCAGGTTGGGTTAGCTTCTTCATGGGATCGTCTGGCCTAAAACTGTCGCCTTGCTATCATATAGGGACAAGTAAGATCTCAAGTAATTTTTCTGGTCAAAGTTAAGTTCGAAGGGTCTGGTATATAAGGTCTGGACATCTAGGCTGATTTATATCTTGGACACTTTAGTGTTTAAACTCGAAAGTGTTTTGATCAATTGCTCCGTTGAGGACTACAGTGCTTTCTATGACAACGAGTAAATGTTTGGGTAACTGTCCTTGGAAAAGATGATATTCGATCTTGGATCGGAGTCCAGCTGCAATGCTGAAGGTTTATACTTCCACTCGTCGTATCGGATACTTGGCTGTAGCTCTGCTCGATGTGTGACTCATGTTGTTTCCCACTTTGGGTAAGACTTAAACACGGCGCAAGTACAGTAGGGCTTCTTCGATTGTGGTTGTGTACTTGTTGGCATTAACGATCAAATGGAACACAGTGCTGCTCGATTCAGCTGCATGCGTACATCCATACCTTTTAACAAATACTTGTCTTGCAACCAGATGTCCAAATGCAAGCGATTCATCAGTTCTAAACTGCACCTTCTTGGATTTTGCTTCGATTGTCGTTAAATCCCACATTGTGAGGTTCGTTAGCTTCTGTCAAGGCTGTGTCATTAAAGGCCTTCATGGTGTCGGGTTTCCACACCACGGATGCATCCAGTGTTCTTGGCTTCTTTAAAGTACGTCAAGAGATTTTCATGGAATACTCGGTAAGGGTAAATATCCATGCTGCTGCTGACAAGTTTGTTATTCAAGTACAACATTTGTTGTCCTCCTTGAGAACTCTGACTTTCAGGTACATGTAACTGTTATTCAGATCGATGTAATCTTCGGTCTGTTCTTTGATTTCAAGTTCGATAGGGCCTAAGGTAGTCAAATTCGACAGGGATGAAATTTTAACCCTTGGGATTCTTGTATCGCCATCATGGTCTGTGGCATGGCGAACAGATCTAGTTCTGACTTGGAACATTGAAATCGCTGTTCATCATTTTCTGTTAGCAATTAAAGACGTTCAATTCTCTGGCTGTTCTTCTTTTCTTAGTCGTTCTCGCAACCTGTGGATGTGCTTTGAAGCGGCGTCGACGTCTCTTCTTGCCTTGTACTTGTTGTGGCATAGAGGAGGAAGGAAATACTTGGCCAGCAGCGTGCAGCGCATTTATAGGTGTCTCTCGGCAAGCCAAAAGATCTTTTCCAATTTGAACCAATAATAATAATAATAATAATAATAATAATAATAATAATAATAATAATAAAAATTAAAAAAAAAATAATAATAATAATAATAATAATAATAATAATAATAATAATAGTAATAATGAGGACTTTGTATAGCGCCTAATCTTTAGAAGCTCTAAGCGCTTTACAACATTTGACAACACTTAAAAAACATATATAATGATATGATTACAAAAATAAAAACAAACACCACGAAATTGGAAAACAGAAAACATGCTGTAAATAGTTAAGGTAAGGATACATTATTAAGTCTTTAAGTCTGTTCTTGCAGTTGAAATAGGTGAGTTTTAAGAGCACCCTTGAACGAGATCACTGTGTCTTTGTGTCTAAGTTCAGTGGGCAATTCGTTCCACCTTGCTGGGCCCTGGTATGCAAAAGAGCGTTGTCCATATGATTTCATTTTCATAGTGGGAATAATGAGAATACGAGTGTCAGAAGAGGAGCGTAAGTATCTTGCTGGTGTGTACACATGGGTGAGGTCAGATAGGTATGTTGGACTGGAGCCCGTCAGTGAAAAGTAGCACAGAGAACAAATTTTGTGTTTAATTCTGGATCGTATGGATAGCCAGTGTAGGGTACAGAGCAGGGGGGAGGCGTGCTCTCATCGTCGTACTCTAAGGATGATCCGAGAAGCTATGTTGTGAACTTTTTGAAGTTTCTGAAGTAGATATTGAGACGAACCAGACAGAATTGAGTTACAATAGTCCAGTCTTGAAAGTACTAAGGAACACACAAGTGTTTTAGTGGCATCAACTGAAAGATACTTGCGAATGGAGCTAATGCGTCTCAGCTCAAGATATGCAGCTTTGCATATGTTCATGACATGTTGGTGCAATGAGAGAGTACTGTCAAGAGTAACACCTAGGTTACGTACTGACTGTATGAATTTAATGTTGGTGTTGCTGATATTTATTGTCTGGGGTAAAGGATGTGAATGAGAAAGTCTTTGTGTTGTAATCAGGATGGCTTCAGTTTTATCATCATTCATCTGCAGCTTGTTACATGTCATCTATGATTTCACATTGGAAATGCACCTCTCTACGCCTTGGATGGTAGCTTCAACTTCAGTTGGATGGCTAGATTTGTATATTTGGGTGTCATCAGCATACAATTGGTGAGATACTGAAAGATGATCTATGACACTTGAGAGTGGCTGACTGTGTAGAATGAAGAGAACAGGTCCAAGAACAGACCCCTGTGGAACATCACAGCATAGATCGACTGGGCTGGAGTGGTTTCCATTTGCAGACACAATTTGTGTCCTGTTGACCAAGTAGGACTTGAACCATAGTAAGGCCGTATCATGAATGCCAAATGCATGCTGGAGACGGTGAAGTAATATATCATGGTCTATAGTGTCAAATGCTGCAGACAAGTCAAGGAGAGTGAGGACTGTAATCTTTCCGCTATCCAAAGCAGAGAGAAGGTCATTGACTACTTTCAGAAGAGTAGTTTCAGTACTGTGGCAAGGGCGATATGCAGACTGTACATTGCTAAAAAGACTGTTTGAATTCAGATGAGATACAAGTTGGGATAGAACAACTTTTTCTAAGATTTTTGACATGAATGGCAGATTAGAAACTGGGCGGTAGTTCTTTAAATCATTATGGTCGAGTGTTGGTTTCTTCAGCAGAGGCTTTACAATGGCAGTTTTGTAAAATGATGGGAATTCCCCAGATGAGAGTGAGGTATTAATAACATCAGTTAGTGAAGGCAATATTGGATCTAAGCACCCAAGCAGCAGTGACGTCGGAATCGGATCAAGTTCACATGACTTTGGTGCACTCTTCATCACGATTGTACGTACCAAATCCATAGAGACAGGTTCAAATGCTGCTAACGGTTGCCGCTGAAATTCTGTATCGCAACTGTATGGTGACGACGAGTCAATTGAAATTGTGTTGTCAAGTTTATCTCTGATGGTTTGTACTTTGTCACGGAAGAAATTTGCAAACAGGTCCGGAAGGTCGACTAGAGAGAAGGTAGCTGAAAGTGGTGTACATTTGTTCCTTGACATTAGCTTGTTAGTAATCTTAAATGGCTCTTTGCATCTGGAACTTTCCGTGATCTTAGTACTGTAGTGGGCTGATTTCGCTGCATGGACTATGTTTGTGACATTCTTCTTAGCGGCATCATAGATTTGCTTATGAATAGTGAGTCTGGTGGAAAGCCAAAGCCTCTCAACTTTACAGCGGTCTCTTTTTGCAGTGCGAAGCTGGTCCCTAACACTGCTATACCGCGGAGAACACTTTTGAATTGATACTCTGCATTTGGTTGCTGGGGCATGTTTGTCATGCAATTATCGAGTTGTTCTGCTGTAGGAGGTAAGCTAGTTGTTAGTTTTGCTTGGATGTCATGCATTTGTTGGGTTCTGTTTATCATACGGAGGTTTCTCTTAGTAGCGAATAAAGGTAGAGGGTTAGGGACTGATACGTCAAGATGGCATATAATGCAGAGGTGATCTGATGAAAGTTCGTGGGACACCAGGGATGACTGTAGAATAGTATCATCAGGTCTGTAAAGAATCCAGTCTAAAATGTGACCATGTTTATGGGTGGGTCGGCTAACGGACTGTTTGAGGCTGAAAACGTGAATAGAATCTTGGAGTTTTGATGTGCATGGGTTTCCAGGACAGTCAAAGTGATAGTTGAAATCTCCAAGAATAATCAGGTTGCCACCTATCGAACTTCCATACTCCAGGAGATTCGGAAACTGCTCCAAAAAGAGAGATTCTGTGAGCTTGTTTTTTCTACTAGGAGGAGGGCGGTAGAGGCAGAAAAAATGGACTGACCTTTGTTCCAATGTGAGTGTAGTTTGGACTAGTTCAAACGATGTGTGGTAGAAATTGAAGGTTGTAGTGTAGTTAAGACGGTTGATCATGGAGTTCTTTGCGATGACAGCAATTCCAAATCGGCGAGAGTGGCGGGGGAACGACTTGATGGAGTAACCGGTGGGTGTTAGATCCGCGCACTTGGGTTCATCGCCTGATGTTTTTAGCCATGTTTCTGTCAGGAAAAAGACGTCGATATTCTGATCGTTGATAAAATGAACTATTTCTGTGCGCTTTTCCGGTGGTCCTACTGATTGGTCATTGAATAATGCGATGCGCAGTGGTATCTCTTCGATAGTTGACACAAAGATTGACGATTTGATTGGGATTTGAATTAGGTTGTCTAAATTAAAGGCCAAATTTTTAAATTTCTGATTTCTGTGCCGGAAAGGGCGAAAGGGAGATAATTGGAATTCTTCTTCCTGTTCTACGCCGGCCAGCTTTGAAACAACGCTTCTTTTTTCGCTTCCTTTTAGTTATGGAATGATGAATGTAGTCCCAGGTCGTTTAGTCTAGTGCACAATGTAGTGTGGAGAGCCAAGGAGTGGTCATTTAACGCAATTAATGGCGGTTTGTTCAAGAACAAAGGAAGTTGTAGCAGTGGAGCAAGACAGCTGAGAAAAAGTCTAATTTTTCTCGTTTCCAGAACAAGAAGATGAATAAACACATTCGAATAGAACAGCCAATGCATGATGAACACAATAACGCAGACGAAGACAGACAACAAGCGCATATCTCATGAAAAACGGCACAAAAATCCGGGACAGCTGCCTCAAGTCGGTTAAGTGATAGCGGCCATTTTGGTTATATCAATACACATTTTCTTGCTCTCACAAAGGCTTCTTTGGCGGTTTAAATGTAGTTTCAAAGTGACTTTTCGTTTCGAGTAAATTCCATCCAAAATACATTATAACTCGGGTGAAAAGGTAAAATTGTCAGGTTTTGGCATCTATAAAATACATATTCAGACGATGAGAAATTGTATGTTACTCGATCTTGACAGTTTTGTTCGTTTTCTCCAGGCTTTTGTCAAACTGCTCGTCGAACATAGAGGCAATCGTTTCCACCGGATGTTAAGCATTAAAATAATAACCCATAGGAATTCTGACGGTATAGGGAGTCAATTGAGGATTCACTGATGATGGTCTTTTGAATTCATACACCTGAGGAACGCTTTTGCCCACCAATTCTTGCAATTGAGGATTTCGACCATAAAAGTGTTTTTATTTTCGGTGATATTTAGGATTTGCTTGCGATGAATGATTTCTATAAAAGCTACTTCCCAATGCGCTTAGTGATCCAGTTGGATGGCCTGAGGTAATTTGGCCGTGAAACAGCACAAGGTGTTGTTGAGAAACACATACATAGAACTGTCACTGGGTCAAGTTATTGGTTATTCATAATTCAATGGTTCTGTTTTCCGAGGAGTCACTCCACGTCAAAGGAAAATGAGTTTCCAAAGGTTCCAAAAGAGGACTGTTGCAGCTTCTGCAAATTTGGAGGTAACTGGCGTTGACCGCAATATTTTCGTTGTTACTGCTGGTAGACTATTTCAAGGAAGGATTAGGAAGAAGGTAACCGATACAACTGCTGAGTGAAATAATCCACAACTGTTTTGTCTCATTGTTGCAAACTCGAACTGGCGATGGTGGCTCCGATGACACAATACACCACAAAGATTTGCAGAAAAAGACGATTTGAGCTTTAGGCCCACGTTCTTCACACCACACCCACAGAGGTTGCTTTTGTAGATCTTGAAGAGAATGAAGAGAAAAACTCTGAGAAGGATTGGTCTCTGGTGTGTTGCACGGCATGATGGTCGCTTTAGTTTATAGTCGATGACTTACGAAGCGGCAATCCAAGAATCAAAACTAGGCGGATATCCTTTCCAACGCACTTTCACTTCTTCGACTCGGCGTTTGCCTACTTTACGAATTCTTCCATCGAGAATGCTTTCGACGTCGTTCAAGTCGTCTTCTGTGTTTGGTCAGTCGTTGTAACTCGGTCGAGTAAAATGTTCCTTTTAACATTTGACTGTTCATGTACTCCAGTTTATAGGCGGGAGGATGTCGACCACGGACTCATCACATGACACGAAACAATTTGGTGGTTCAGTTAGGTAAATAAACTTTGTCGAAGGTGCGTTTGGTTTATCCAATGCGCAGCCAATCTCCCGTTTTTAACTGTCCACGTTTCTTGGAGGTAGTAGGGGATGTTCAAAACAAGCCATCAACCACGGTCACTTCTTAGTGGTGGGTGACTTCTTCGGAGGCGCAACCGATGCTCCGGTGGTAAGATTGATTGTAAGCTTTGACAAGAAGCGGTAAAACATCGATGTGATTGAGAGTGTGTTGATGTACACAATATTTCCACATGCGTTATTTTAAAGTGCGTTGAAAACGTTCAATGACGCTTGCTTTGGTTTGGGGATTCTCGGTGGTGAAAAAATGGATGTCTCTTTTCTTCAATTCTTTTTGGAAAGCTTGGTTCAGAAATGTTGTGTCTGTTTGCCTTTGGCGAGAGTGACGACAACTTTGTTTTAACACCAGTTTTAAAGCACGCACTAACTAGGAGCTCGTTTTAGAAGTAAAAGGCACTACCCAAGTGAATTTGGAAAAAGAAAACTCGCATGTGCAGCAATATACACATATTGGTTTGGTTATACGGTAAATCACCTTAAACAAATATACAGGGATGGTAGAGTTATGAAGATAAGAGAACCTCCCCGGTGTATGGGATACATACAATGAAGATAAAATAGCCTATCCGTGTATTGGATACATACGATGAAGATAAAATAGCCTATCCGGTGTATGGCATACATACAATGAAGATAAAAGAGCCTACCCCGTGTATGGGATACATACAATGAAGATAAAAGAACTTCCTAGGTGTATGGGCTTCATACAATGAAGATAAAAGAACCTCCTCGGTGTATGGACTTCATACGATGAAGATAAAAGTACCTCCCAGGTGTATGGGATACATACAATGAAGATACAAGAGTCTCTCTGGTGTATGGGATACATACAATGAAGATACAAGAGCCTACCCGGTGTATGGAATACAATACGATGAAGATAATAGAGCCTCCCCGGTGTACGGGATACATACGAGATATCATAGTTAGATATAGAAATAAACGGGAAATTTGGGAGAAAGAAAAAGATACAAACGTGTACTCTATAATCAAAAAAGCAGAATTTAACACAGACTAGCACAACATATAGGGACACTAAGAAGAAACACAAACACCGGGTATTATGCCCCAAGAGGGAAGAGATAATGACGATATGATGCCAATGATAATGGCTAACGCGAGGTAGTGCTGGGCACATCGGAATCTACGAACGAGAGGGGCATAACAAATTAAAACACAACGAAATAAAAACGCTAAAGGGGAACACAAACACAAAACAAACACCTGCGAGTTTTCCAGATCAAAACGCATACGTGCAAACATAAAGTAAAATAGAACATCACTTCTTCCTCCAACAAATTTTCTTTTACTGAAATGGGGAGAAACGGAAAAAAGTGGTAGAAGCGGATGTGATGGTCAGTACACTAAGGGCTGATTTCGCAAATGCGTGCCCTTCTGAAACTCTCAGCATGCCTAAACTATTCACACTCCTGTTCTTTAAAAATATTTTTTTCTTTCAGCAGGAGGAAGAGTTGAGACCAAAGGGCCACTGAGAGAAGCTGTTGGGATGGTCAGTTCATTAGGGGCTGACGTCGCAAATGCGTACCCTTCCGCCTCTCCCACATGCCCAAACCATTTAAACGCCATCTGACACTTAATATTAAATAATTATTTTAATTTTTTTCTTCTACAATTAAAACGATAGAATAAAAACAACAATTCGTACATTTGATTTCTGTAGGTCAGTCCGAAATATAAATAGATACTTTTGGGTAAAGAATACGAAATAAAACAACGCAATACAACAACACACACACATAAAAGGACGAACAGTGAATGCCGGACAAAGAGCATTAATTTTATAAAGGCAAGGAAACCAGCCGAAAGATGTAATGCCTGAGGTAGGAAGTGCAAGCCTGAATAAAATGGAAAGGAAAGAGGTATAGAAATAGGATTCTAACCAAGTGAGAATCCATCTGAAAAAAGGATGAACTCTAATTCAAAGATATAAATTTTAAAACTTTTTTCTTAAAAACATTTTTTAAAATTATTTTTATGACAACATCCACAAAAACAGATCAAAGGAGTGGGAAGGGACATAAATATATAAAACGGTTTAAAATTTTCGGCACAAGGGGGTTACCTCAAGGACTATCAGTTTAAGATAGCTGAGGGTCTAAGGTGTGTTCACACACACACACACACACACACACACACACACACACAGAATTACTGAATGAATTTGCTGTTTTATGCTTTTAGGCAAAGTACCTTACAGTGAGCTCAGACCAACCAAACCAGGCATTATTTGTGAATTGATGACGTACACCAACAAACTCATTTCTTAGATTTTGCTGTTCTTTTGGGGTTTCACGCCATTTCTCAGCGCAAGAGAGGCAACACATGGAAAACATCATAATTGGTGGAGGAAGAACCCGGGAAACCCCAGTAAGAACCACCGACCTACGGGAAGGTATTGGCAGCTTTCTCACATACCCAGATGGGCCGAGCTCGAGACTCGAACACACGCGCACAGAGGTGAGATGGCAGTGATAGGTAAAGACGAACGTTTTAAACCACTCGGCCACCTGGGACCCCTCTTAACATTTTGGTAAATTCAGCGAGGCAGTTCAACGGTTATCGTGCTGAACACCTATGTAGGAGTACCTGGCTCGATTCCAAGACGAAGCTGTATCGACTGCCGTGTTGTCTCATAAGGCAAGACACTTGACTCTCAAACTAACTAAAACCACTGATTACAGCACATTAAAGCAGGTTTATCACAACCAAACTCGAAATGTTTTGTTTGTCTCTGATGCACACTAATAATGTGTTCAGCAACCTCAAATGATTTTGTTGTTTAAAATTGAATTTAAACTATTTGATGAGTAATATAAACAATATGTATTCTCTCTCATTTATAAGGGTATCTTTCTGAAGATAAATATAAATTTAGTTGTATTTTATTTAAAATAAAGGAAAAGAGAAGGTCTCAAGTACTCTTAAAGAATATTTTAATTATTTTTACATTGGTATTCGTCGTCTGTCATGTCATTCAGATCAGGAAAAGGTAATTAGTTTGTGATGAATTATCTCCTCCGGAACAATCGTCAGTTGCTCATAACTTGAAAAATGCCTGATTAATTCTGCTGACATTGTCACTATTTTTTCCTGTTGTTGTTGGGGTTTTTTTAAAGTTAAGATGTCATCTTTATCTTATATTTTGTTCTGGACTTCAGTGTTACTTAAATGCAAGAAGTTGAAGAAAAAACACCATATCCGTACGGCTGTTAAGACGCATTCGTAACATTTTAAAGATGGCCGCCGAGGCAGACATTTTTTAAGGTCAGGTCAACATCATTCTCCTTTTTGGAGACACTACACCTGAAATGTTTCAGGTGAAAACCCGTAGCAATAAAAAGATTTTTTCAAGATGGCCACAACAGACATTTTGTAAGGTCATCACGGCGTCAGTTTCAAACAAGACCCAGTAAATATAATAGTGTTAAGTGAGAAATCTATGTCGAGATATACATTTTCATCTGGGAACAACGAGATCACACAAGAATCTTTGAACACCCCTACCCACGTTGATATGACCATCAGTGTTGGAGGAATGGTGGCCATGTTGGAGGTCAGATCCACACCATTTAGAACCAAATGAATATCATAAGAAATCTTATAATGAAAACTCCAGAAGCAGCGATAACAATATAGGGTGGCCGCCATAGGTGATTATTGTAGGTCATTTTGGCATAATTTTATACGGCAACAATAGCACATCTTTATATATATATATATATATATATATATATATATATATATATATATATATATATATATATATATGACAAAATGCTTGTTAAAATATAAACTTTTTTCATAACCAAAACTGATCAGTCAAATCGTAAATAAAAAATCACCACCCAGTAGTATGCAGTATATAACTAAAATTTCAGTGCATTAATTCTTATTCTTTTGGTGACTTAAAACTTTAAACTGTGGCAGCACTAGTATTCTGAAACTTCAAATATATTAAAAAAATAACATTTATGAAGACTTTATGAAAACATAAATATACATTCTGGGTGATGGGAACTTGCTCATGGCAATTTGATGTAGTTGAGAGGTAAGAGGACACATGTCACAAATATCATACTGAGAACTACTACTACTATTACTACTACTACTAATGTCATTATTATTATTATTATTATTATTATTATTATTTCCTAAACCCAGGAGCCATTATGATACAATTTTAGTCCATGGATTGTTTCAAGGTTTTTGCATCTGCTCTGAATGTTTCTGCATACATTCATTTTGCGAGACCTGCGTTAACTCGGTTAAGAAAATTTACGATAAAACTGCCACCAGAAAAAAATCTTGATATTTTTGGAGGGAATGCAATACTGAGATCAAATGTTGACCCTATATTTAAGATATTTTAAAAATATTTTCATTTCTTCTTACTTTTTTTACATACCTTTTACATCTTTACCTTTTATTTTGTTGCACTACATGTTTATGTTTATCTGGAAGAGTTTATATTTCACAAGTTTTTTGTTGGTGTTGCAAATTTTTATATTTACATTATTTGTACTTACCTTTTAATCAGCACGTTGTAGGCAATATTATGATGATGTGCCGTTAAACCCTACACATACATAGATACTTTCTCGTTTATTCTCTCCTCTGTTGTTTAAATTGCCTGCTCCAAATGACCGAAGCAACAAAAACAACAATAACAACAACAACAACAACAACAGTCAGGACTATCAAGGGAGAAACCTGAAAGAAAGATGAGGAGTAAAATGAATTGTAAAATCACATTTCGGGGAAATGAAATAGCTTAGCTGACTCTTAATCCGGTGGTCACGGTGTCGATAACAGCCCAGGCCAGCACAGGTCACCTGCTTCGGTGTGTCCTTCACAAAGGTATTTAGCTCCCGTTTCCTCAGCCAATAATGTGCTCATAGTGCCTTTAAAATATTTTTTTTATTTCTCACTGTTCTTAAGTTTCTTTACTTTAGTCGATGTCTTCAGATGTATTTGTTTTTAGTTACTGACACATTTAATGTGGTAGTGCATCTGGGAATACACCTCTAAAATATATAGGGGTCAACATATTTCCATACTATTCAATACTGACTCAGAATAATATCTAACTAAATAAAATGCTCTGTTTGATTTTGGTTTTAAAAGAAATGGCATAGCTTATTTGATTGACTGGATGGCATCATATACAAGTACATTACTCACTAAATCGCAACATTTCATTGCATAGCGACGACCACCTCTTGGAACAGAAATTAGTTTTCATTTATTTTACCATTCATGTCATTATCTTTAACGATATCCTCTCTCTGCTTTAAGCTGAAATATAAAAGTTTGTTCGGTTTTTTTTTTTGTTTTTGTTTTTGTTTTTTTTTTTGAATACCTTTTAAATAGGAGATACTACGTGTCCACAGAAACCTGGTGTAAAATATTCATTGGAAAACAAATCGCAAAAGTATATAGCATGGAAAGCTATAAATTGCATTGCGTTGATAAACATACGAAATCTTCTTAATTTTCCCCATTTATCAAACATAAAATCACGGTTTATTGTCATTTATGACACGTTCCCATCTGACCAGTAATAATAACGGGTTTCGCTTTGATTTGCCTCGCGCCTGGCGCGCGATTGCCAGAAAAACAGCATGATGCTGCCCCGCCTACCTCGGATTTATTTGCATGCGATTAGGGGGAAAATTCCCCTCGCACAGCACCCGTAGCGATTCATAGATTATACGGAGAAAAAGAATCAATCATACAAAAAGGAAATGAGAGAAATACTCAAGGGTCACTGAAAGAAGCGATTAATCAAAACGTAGAGCAAAATGGTTGTGTTAAGTTCAATTAGAAATATGCTTCTAACACATTTTTGCCATAAAATTCGTACACTCGTTACTTTCATACCAGCGGCAGTAGAAGTAAAGGCTGTCGACATATTTTGCACTTGCTTTTAGCACCTTAATGAATGGGCCAAAAATCAAACTGTTATTGCAATTTTACCAAATTAATTTCCATTGTCTGTTTTAAAGATAATACGAATAAATATATCAATCTTGCATTCACAATAAATAAAGATAATTTCGCATGTATTTTGAATATATAGTACAGACCTCACATGGATTCAAAACGAATATTTTGACTCAAATTAGCAGCAGCAGTAGTAGTAGTAGTAGTAGGTGGAGTAGTTATAAAATAAATCATTAAAGAAAACATCGTTACCCAAATGCCTCTTGATTACACTAAAAGTGAAAGATTGTTCAACACATTTAAAAGATTGCTAAAGCTCATCGACATGTATAAAAACCATACAATTAAAGCAATTAAAATTTCTGTGATTTTGGAGATATGTTTCAAGTCTTAAAGGAAAAATGTTCTCTGGAGAAATAAATCACCATTGTTGTAAGCCATGCACGCCCCCACCCCTTACTCCAGACAACTGACAAAATTTGCGACGGATTATTCTTATATATTTCTTAAAAAATCCTTAACTAGGAAATGCTTTAGAGAACACTACACGTATCCTAGACGGCAGAGAACTGTCAATCGTTCTGATCTCAGAGGATTTATCGGTTGAAAGATTGTGATTTTGAAAATGTGCATTTGTGAGTGTGTTTTGTGTTCCTAATAATTTAATATACATACCGTGTATTTACAGGAAAAGAGCGTTTTTCTTTTGGGTCAAATCTACTGTCAACCTTGCCTAAAATCTTTGAAAGGGGATACGACTTGCAAAATAGAAGTACAAACAAACAAAAATTATTGTAAAGTTTGATCTTTGTGTGGTTTGCGCCAAAATTCATTGAAACATTTACAGGTTAAAAAACGTAGGTAAAAGTTAAATAATATAATTTTGCAACGGTGAGGGAAAGGAAAGGGAGGTACATATTGAATAACTCAAGTAGCGGTATAGCCGACTAAAACTGATGCACAGGCAACCAGACAGAATAGAATAGAATAGAATAGAATAGAATAGAATAGAATAGAATAGGATGGATAGATGGATGGATAGATGGATGGATGGATGGATCGATAGATAGATAGATAGATAGATAGATAGATAGATAGATAGATAGATAGACTTTGATTAAGAGACAGCATGAAAAGAAGTCACTATGGTAGGTACGACCGCTTTAGTTTAAAACTTTAAAGATGTTTTTGATAAGAGAGGCATTGAAAAAATTCTTTTGCAAAAGTTGTTTTGCTTCCCAAAAACAGTGGGCAGAACGGGACATATAATGATGACCAGCGATTTGTTTCACTGGATAGATTAATCAATATTCATCGATACTGTCATAAAGTGTGAAATGTACACTCGCGACGTGGCCCTAGGGTACCGTCCATCTGTGATCAATTATGTGTTACCGCTTCGCGAGCCTCAGTAACTGCCAAATGACTATCACCAGGGAAAAGGGAGGTTATTCAATCCACACATGTATCAAAACGAAGTAAGCTGACGGCAGGCCTAGAATTTAACATAAATTTCTTTGTAGCCAGAATGACTATTACGGCGCATAATTTAACTTGTCCTCTTGAATCTTCAATAGTCCTTCCTACCGTAACTGCCAACTGACTATAACCAGGAAAAAGGAAGACTACTGGATCCACACACGTATCAAAACCAAAATAAGCATACGGCAGGCCTAGAATTTAACATTAAAATGTCTGTTTAGCCAGAAGGGCTACTGGAGTGCATAATTTAACTAGTCCTCTTGAATCTTCACTAGTCCTTCCCACACAAAAAATGCAAGCCAAGTATCAAGAATTACTATCCATCACACTATTGAAATTGTGAAGAAAAAAAAATAACTTATAAGCCTCTGGTTAGTGGGCTGCCTTTAATTGTGAGCTGAGGGAAAATGGTCTCACTAAAGAATTTTTAAGTCCCGTTTTCAGAACTGTGTATCAGAGATAATGCATATATTTTAAAGAAGGCTGATTCCGCCCGGAAATATTGTAAAGCTTTTATTTGGGGGTTTCCATACAAAAGAGCTTGGAAGGCAGAGAAGCTAAGGTAGGGGCTGATGTCAGATCGCAGCGGAGCACAAGGGAGATAACGCTTGCACTCTCGTGTCCAGTAGACCCAGCAGAATCTTATCCCTTTATAATTGGCAAGGAAAAGCTTTTGAGAGTCTGCATATGACGACTCGTAAAGCAATCGCGAAATTCGACTCGGAAAGATTTTCTTTGCAAAAATAGTACGTTATGCACGTTAGACTACTATGATCTCAAGTTTGCTTAAAATAAAAAGCTATATTTTTGCACAGTTTATAAAGACTAAGTTAATCTGAATAAAGTTCTTTTGAATTTAATTGTTTCTACATCAGTGTTACAGATTGAGAAGTTATTTCCAGATAGAGCAGAATATTGTAACTTGAGGAAAAATGCAGCAATGGATCAAAATAGGCAACTGTGATTTCACTGGAATTCTATGACTGACATTTGGGAAATAATGCAGGACAAAACAGTGTTACTATTCTAAGATTCCATCTTCAACACATATAACAGCCATTAAAATTCTTTTTAAAGAAGAGCAGGTTCCTACCTCGAGGCAGCCCAGATTTAGCAGTCAGTAAGGAAAGTTGCTTCTTATCATGATAAGATTGGCTGTTTGGCCAAGTTTCAATTACATACTTGCACAACAACTGACAGGTGAACTGATTAATTATCAGTGTCAATAGGCATTAGGCAGGGTCTATGCACAACTGTGGAGGTAACTATTTAGCCAACAATTCCATGCACAATTATATCCAAGGATATCTAGTGGTTGGTGTTCTCATGTTCATACCTTGCTTGATACAGATTTCATGTACTTGACCAATCACAGCACCTTATCAAGTGATTTCAAAACTTGATCTTTTAAAGGAAGGCATTTCTTGTTAACTCTGGTGCTATGGAAGTAAGTTTGTAAACATACTGATTTTTTTTCCCCCACGTACCCAATCAATACAGGTTTTCTAGGTGGAACACACATGCAGAAGATCTTTATCATACTTTGCTTGACTGTTATTCATTTGACGTTACAACAGCATTATCACTGACATATTATTACAATGACTTGTTATGCATTATAACATGCATGACATCCTATCATCTGCTATTTTCTATCCATCAAATTTAATAAAAATTAATTCAATTGTCTGTGCTTTAGCACTTCTGAATTTATACTAAATGCTTCTGCACAAACTAAATCTTACACTCTTTATAGATCCAATAAGTGTCTTAGCATATTTCATTCTTAGAATTAATGCTTTAACTGTAACAATTGGGTTTCATTTTGTTTAAAACCTACTTTTGTGACCACTGAACGTGATATAATTAAGCAATATATAGTAGCTTGGGACAGAAAATCCCACCCCTGTGTTCGTAATTCATGGGCAAAAACTTGGCAGAATCTCACTTCTGCCAAAGAATTATGACCCCTCATGCAGAATTTCCCAAACAATCACAAATACACACACACACACACACACACACACACATATATATATATATATATATATATATATATATATATATATATGTCTGATGTTGGGGTTTGCACCAAGACAAGGAAATCAGTCAAGGGCTTACATTATTTGTCACCCCAGGAGGCTCTACTGATGGGGAGGGGGGGTAGATAAAAAAAAATATAACACTGCAACTGGGATTTCCTTGTCTTGGTATAAACGCTGACAGAAATTATTTTTCTCACCCAATTTTTTTCCATTAAAATTAATATAACCCTGCACTTTTGCAATATAGTTAGCAGATTCAAAATAGTGTTCATTAGGTCCTATTATTGCCCCTCACTCTGAATAAAGGTCATCAGGTAGCATACTCTTTCATGAAACTCTAAATAATTATCTAAGTAGAATCTACCTATATATGCTGCTCTTGGAAAAGAAACAAAAAAAAAAATCAAGAAAAAAGTTATAATTGTTACGTACTACAGTATTGCATCCTGAGTGTCTCCAGCCACGTGCTTTTATTTTTGTAAATGCACATTAATACGATTATGTTAATGAAGGCAATGGGGTGCCAGTCAAGTCTCAGTACACAAATTCTACGTAAGAGAAAACAGAAAGATAAAATCAGTTTATGTTATTACTGTATTATCACATTTTAATTGATGGATGTCATGTGAAAATAACAATAAGTAGTTAATATCTTTCATATTGATAACTTTTAACTTTCATCAGTTCTAATTTGGAAAATGTTCTATGGTTGGCAATGGTACGATAAAGTACACAGCTAAGTCTAAGGAAGTGTGTAATAACTGTGAGGAGATTTCTAATTTATGATATTCTTGGAATCTATATTTCTGTCCTCAAAATATGGCAAGTGTTTCTATGTGGGATAGCGTGTGGACTGATGAATGAACCACTCTGCTTGGTAAGTACAAGAATTTTCATTTGTTTACAGTGTTTGAGTCAATTGGAGCTAGTTGGGGGTGTTTGAAAAAGTTTGAAGAATGCATGTCTGACACAATACATTCCTGGCTGTTGCTGGCTTTGTGGATGCTCTCTCTCGAGTTTGGATTTTTGTTTAGCCAGTGATGTGTATTGGCCGTGTGTCTGGAATAGTGTTATCTAATATAGTTCCTTCCACACAGCATCATGAATTTCATCCTATTTGTAGCTCAGTAAATTTTCAGGTCAGCATCATTAAATCTAGCAAAAAGTGACTAATTCATTTCACACAAAGTATTTGAAACTAATTAGATACTTATAGCTACAATCAAAGATGCTGACCTGAAAATTTACTAAGCTGCAGAGAGGATAAAATTTGCCATGCTGTATATAGTTTCTAGCATAATACCAAATAACTCAACTTTATGTGCATGTGTGTGTCTGTTTCTCTCAAAATGTTCTGTATTATGTATTATCAAAGTTGGAGACCTTAAGTTGCTTGATGAGCGAATTTCTTTTTGTTGTGTATCTGTTGTTGTTGCTTGATTTTATAACAACTACATCAGCCACTGAAGAAGACAACAGGGATTTCTTCTTTTTAAAAATAGTTTCTAGCTTATGGACACCGTGACTGAGACGACCTAACTGAGACAACCACAATGAGATTAGAAAAGTAAGGTTAGCAAAAAAACTTGATTTCTCTGATGCATGGGTGAGAAATAGTGATCACAAAGCATGTTGTTTTTGTAGACATCAGATATGACCAAGATTAGTGTTAACCTTAAATGATAAAATATTTCCAACTTTCACATCATGAATTGCTTCTGGTTGGAAAATGTATGAATTCATGTATTAGGTCAAAAAGAGTGATGCCAGTGTTAGAGTTGTGCATTGTATGGCAAATCGTAAGTTGTTGTTGTTGTAGGATTTTTAATGCCATTTTTCAGCACAAGATAGGCTATACATGGTGGCCAGTATAAATGGTGAAGGAAGAACCCAGGAAAACCCCAGAAAGAACCACCGACCCACGAGAAGCTACTGGCAAGCTTTCTCACATACCCACATTGGTCGAGCCTGAGACTAGAACCCATGCAGACAGAAGTGAGATGGCAGTGATTCGTAACGGTAAGCGCTTTAGACCACTCGGCCACGGCAAGTCGTTGGTAGTGAACCCTTTCAAAATATTCTGATTGACTGGATCCAACTGGTCTGATGTGATTAGGACAGAGCAATAAGAAGTAGAAACATTCAATAATGGAAGTTTAATTCTTGATTGTTTTCCATGTAATACATGACTATCTGCTGCATTGTAGATAAATATTTGTATATATATAAGTATATGAGACACTATGCTTTGCTTTTGCAAGTATAGTTGATCTTAACCATTCAAGCTTTATAGATTAAAAGAAACCCATGATATATTTCTTAAATTCTGACTTAAAAAATGTGCTTCTGACTTGACCTTATTCATTATCAAACAGCAAAAATGACTAAATCGATAACCTACTGACATAGAGATGACTAAGTTTAGCCATGTTTGGCTTACATGCAATTACATGTCTAGAGTAACCAACACTCGAGATCGAAAAATATATATTCATAAAAACAGGGTCAAGCCAGGGTTGAGGCGGCTACTTGATTACTAACATGCTGATTTAGGTAGCCCAGGTGCCCAGAAGTTTACTAATAGTACATCCTTAACTGTTCTGGTTTTGTTTTTGCAAAACATAACATAAATATATTTCACAAAGGAGAATGAATATATTGCTCATGAAAAAAGGAAATGGAGAATTCTTAAAGATACCATGATTTGATTCTGAAATGTAAGAATGTCAATTAAGTATCCTTTATACTGTGTATTTCTCATGTTGATATCTGAAATCATGATACTTTTATCTACAGGACTGTTTCTTAGAACTTTTATTGTACTTAAAAAACATCTGAAAAATGATCCAACTTGTATCCATGCTGTTAAATTTCCACCATATCATCCTGTAAGATGTTTCTTTCCAAAGAATTGTGCTTTTCTTTCAAATCCTTTGGATACAATAGGCTTGTTAATCTCGTAGAATGGATTCATTGCAAACTGAAAAAAGAAGGAGAATGTGCAACCGATTTTACAATCAATATATTATCTAGTACATGTATATACAAATCTATTTTTGATACTACTGAATTTAACAATGCTTATATTTAATCAAATAATATAGCAGTCTTTGTTCTCAGCAATCAATAAATGAAAGAAATAAAATGGTCTACCCTTTACAAAAACAATGACATTATTAATAATATACTACAATTTAACATAAAAGAACGAAATCAAAATGTTTAATATATTGTATCATTAAATATAAATTTATCATTTTAGCCTAAAATCATAACTGAATATTATAAATTGTTGAATAAAGGAAGTAGGAGACTGTGAAAATCATGGTCCTAATTCATGTACATGTAGTAAGAAGATTTCAAAATTACACAAGTCATATTGTGACTTTTTGACCTATATCTTTTTCGTAACTCCAATAAATATAATTGTGACATTTTGTCCTGTGACTTTTTATCCAACACCTCTTCCATAACTGTAAAAATCAGAATGGTGACATTTTGTCTGTGACTTTCTGTCCTACAATCGGTTGAGACAAGTCAAAATTTGCAAGAAGGGCAGGGAGATCTTTGTTTGGCCTGTATTCTCCCTTAGATGAGTACAAAACATATCGGATATATTCTGGACAAGTAGCTGATGATTATGATGGGAGATAACTTCTCTTTCGGAAGCACAGAAGGAAGATGTGGTACTGAAACTTCAGCTGTGGGGATTTCTTTGGATATTGTACATGTGGAAACTGTACATGGTCTAGGCAACACAGTTAACCAAAATGACTGATCCCATGTGGTCAAAAAATCAGCCTGAATTAGTCTAAAGTACACTATCTTTAGCAGTTATCAAAATAGGGAAAACAAATTTTACCAGACTAGACAATATCAGCTCTGAAAGAGCAATAAATGAATTACAAAATATATTAAATGTAAAAAGTTATCGGCTCTTTTTTCACTCTTGAGTCCAGGAAGTGAAAATGATCAAGTGGAGCTAGCTATTTTTTTTTATATGTGAACATATGAAGTAATGCAGAACAGTATACTTTATAACCCAAATCACACCCCATCAATCATACACAACAATGAGGGAATTAAATGTTCTTTAAGCAAATACCTAAGATATACAAGGTCATTTTTAAATAGCTGGCATAACCACTGAGGAAACCTGGGAAATTTTTTTTCTTTAAAATTTTAATCCTATGCAAAATATGAAACTGTCAAGTGCCACCTGAGAGATGAACTCACTTGACTGTGGAAACTTTTAATTTTTCTGACTACCAAAGTGGTAGGCTGTCATGCTAGAGGAATTCTTTTCTGAACATGTTCAGGGAGATGTTTCTTCCCAAGGGCTTGTTTGATATGAGCCTGGTGTACATTTTCAACATCTCTGGAATCGGACTGGTTGTCCTGGGAATTTCTGATTTACTATGCTTCTCACTTGAGGTGAGTCATCAATAGTTGGCAGTCTGATTCTGTCTGTTCTGCAAGACTTGGGAATCTGAGGGGTAAGGGGAGAGGTGTGTTGAGCATGACATTTTGGGAAAAGGACATTAACTACATAGGGTTTTGAATCTGCACCTAGTGAGATGAGCGTTGGAATGGTGTTCCACCTCAATGCAAAGGCTGGCCACAGTGAGCACACATTTGAATTAAGATGGGACTGAAAAAAAGCATACAACTTGGTTTGAGGACACCACTTCAAAAAATCCCAAACATGAAGACAGATGTCTGAGGACTGGGTTCTCTCTTGCCTTTTAATGAAACAGAACCCAGAAAAGCATACTTTCCAGATAACATCATCACAAGGCAGGTGGTATACATAGAGCACTTCTTATCACCTCCTGCAAAGATTGAAAAAAATTCACTATGGCCTTAGTCTCCAGGTAATTGGTGTTCATGGGGTACTCTTTATGTGGCCAAACCTCACTCACTTGGAAGGACTGTGTGTGTTGGAGTTGAAGCTACCATCCAAGGCGTAGAGAGGTGCATTTCCGATGTGAAATCATGGATGACATGTAACAAGCTGCAGATGAATGATGATAAAACTGAAGCCATCCTGATTAA
>JAECUM010041845.1:0-24946 GCA_016617855.1 Megalonaias nervosa
TTAAAAATATGTAGGTGCCGGCAAGAAAAACTCCATAGTCAAAGACCAAAGTGAAAAGATGTAATTGAAAATACTCGTCCGTAATGCTGGAATATCTTTTTTTTTTTCTTTCCTTTTTCACATGACTGTTCACTTTGAATAATACAGCATTCCTTCTTTAAATAAAAATTAAACTTGAATCACAGCGGTAAATGAGATAGCTAACTTAGATCAAACCTTTGACGACTCATAATATGACCCGAAGCTTACTAAACTTTTACCAGTATTACTGAGCAAAAACAATTGTTGAAATTTACTATATAGATGCGTCAGACATATTGTTTTGCAGTTTATTTATTTATTTATTTATTTATTTTTTTGATTACAATGTCATCTATTGTCTGTCTGTATAAAACATATGTGGTATGAAATTCCAAATGATTTTGGCACAACTACACTCTCGACATCTTTGATAACCAAAGGTCGTCGATACATTTTGTTTGACATCGACCCCTGATATATGTTGCTAACCTAAATGGTGTTCTGAAGAAATGCCCTTTTGCGGACTACAGAGCTGTTGCCCATAACACGAAAAATGAATTGAGAGAGAGAGAGAGAGAGAGAGAGAGAGAGAGTTACGTATGTTAGGTATTCAATCTGACGAATTCCATGATGTTCACAAGCCTTAACTTGACAAAAATATCAATGATTTCAATAGGAGAAACCAGCACGCCTCATGCGACGTTTTATACGTAGGCCGTAATACTTATTCCCATTTATTTTCCTAGGTGACTGTAACGGGCAACCTGATTGGACCAGTATCTTTCAGCTGTACCCTATCAGACAACGGAACAGTAGATACTGCACGTCAGATGAAATCAAACAAAACGTAACGTAACCAATATTTTCGATTAAAATATTTTTTAAAAATGTGGACATTTTCGCAGATTTTTTTTCTTCTTACAAACCCAGTACTGAAAACACTCCAGATATTAAAGGAATCTGAAATCCATGGACTTACACACAACACTCTCAATGTTGATCTCCTAGGTAAATAATATTATATAAATCCTAAACGCCCTACTTCATGTGGAATTTCTATGCTGTTAACTGACGAGTCCAATCTAAAATTCCACCAGCCGCTTCAAGATAAATACGCGTTTGCGATCAAATATTAACGTAACGTGGGTCGTTCACGAGCCTGAACGTTGAATCATTATTCAGTTATTTTAAAACTGTGACTTGCATTATGAATTCTTTACAGGTATAAGATATCACTGTCTTAATAAAGTTGCCCGAAATTTCATATTTAAGAGGTATCTGCATCAGAGTGTTAATTAATCAGACTAAATGAGATGACCAAATCATTAAATTTTCGAGTCCACTGTGAAATATTATATGGGAAATGAAGCCAGCTGTAGACCTGAAGATATAAGCAAAATGTGCCATATTTGACTTAAATGAAGACTAAAAAAAAAAACGTTCAGGACCACTTAACTGACTCTTTCACGGACCTTTTTAGCATTTTAACTATGGCTAATTAGCCGTAATTTCCAACAATGAGGCTAACGACTGTTCCCTGTCTTAGACTATTAGCCACTGTACGACAAAAGGTTGATCCTTACAAAGACTGCTATTTAACAGAAAATATTATAAAATATATAATGCAATGAATTGATATATGATAGATAAAATGCTCTGCACCATACGATTGATTTTCAGGGATGGGTCCAGGGGTCTAGAGGTCCAGGGGGCAGATGAGTGGGGGATGAGTGGTGGTGGTGGAGGGTCCATCCCACAGACCCTTGGTCTTTCTAGCTTATATCCTACCTATACAATATTTCCCGGTCCACCCTGATTTTAGCAGTTGCGTGTTTCCCCAACCCGTAAGTTCTACATGTCGGAACTACCGCCACTGGCAGCATTACGCTTTTTCTTGTGGGACAGCCAGAAATGTCAGAAATAAGTGGCAGAGACCAACTGCTTGATATCAGTCTCATTCATTACTTCATGTACATAATATAGCTGTCGAGTCTCACATTTTATTTCAAGTGAGAGATAGCTAAAACGGCATGTGCGTGTGCGTGTCTTTCTAATACATACGCCTGAGGTCCTACAAAAACGCTGACCTGTGTGATGACGTCAGACTACTGAAACATCGAGACTCGATATGATAAAACGCTGAGCTGTCTGATGACGTTATACCATATGCAGTACAATTAGACCAAATTGTCACAGACGAATACAAAGAATACAACACAAATTAAGAAGTAGTCGGTATACACAGTTTTATTCCGATTGCTTCATAGTCCAGCGATATTCACGCATAGTATAATTGGGCAGCGTTTTACGGAACATTGTTCCAGAAGATGCTTGAAATTCAGTCACACAATGGAAATAATTTACAACTTCAAGTAATTAACAGGGAAAAAAATCTCATGTTTCATGAATGCAATCGGTTATTTACGACGGTCAGCAAGTCAACATTTTAACATCGGTTCAGCAGTTTTCAGCAAATTGGTTTACATTTAAGTACGGTCTTTGCTGACAACTGCGTCACACTTCCGGTGCTCGTGAGACTTAATCTAACTATCATTCTCTATCTTAGTGAAAGTACGGAATCTCCGTCCGGAAACACAGATCGGACTGGTCTTCCGACCTATGATATTGGCTTGCCAGTCAGGTGTGGTGCGTGCGAAAGCACGGCCCGTCTGCATGTTGGCTACGTTTAGGTTCGAATCAATTTACTCCAGAGGCTCGAATTGCTTCAACATAAAAATAACGTTATATCTGTTAATGTTTGTTGTTTGTGCCGAGCATTTCCTAAAACTTGGAATAAAAATTGTTACGTTAGTTTTTAGCAGAGTGGATGGGGGTGGGGGTGGGTGGGTGGGGGATACTCCAATCTGTTTGATTCCATTTCTCCTTTCGACTTCGGGTCCGGATTAAACGAAATAAAGCACAATGGAACTTCCCATTCACTGTTATAAACTACCATGTAACCTACAATACCACCCGTCTAAGAGTCACTAGAAAGAAAAGCATTTAATTTACTGGAAGAATATCAACAACCAGTCTAACTTCTGAGCAGACGTATTATGAAATAACTCTAAGGTTGTCAAAAGAAATACATCTGAATATTAACGTAATTGTTTTCTGCATTCTAAACATCAATATTTATTTCAGGGTTTTGATAATACAAATCATATGCAAATACAGGCAAGCATTTCACCGCTAAGAAACTGGCAAGCAAAGGCTCTTATTAGATGACATAACAAATTTCATGCGACATTTAACAATCTTTGTAGCAGTTGGACAATGAGAAAACAGCAAAAATAAACATAATTTAAGTTAGGCAGAAAGGCTTGGTATATGTTAAGTAAACCGTTAACGATTTAATCAACGGATTTAGAACATATCAATGCCTTTATTTGTTAATACTGTTTAGTAAACCAAGAATGTTAAATTACAGGTCACAAAAGGTTAACAGGAATAAAATCAACAGAAAACACGTCAAAACATTTGAATCCCAAGCTCTCTAAGCACATACTCTGAATCAGTATGAGGGGCATTTTAACATAAAATGTTCAATTACGCAAGTCGTAAGGATTGTGAGAGAGACAGAGAGGGGTGGGTGAGGTGGCTTCCTACCAACGATATTCATTATGAAAATAAATTTTTGATATTCTCGATTCTGTACAGCTGGGTATTATAAACGAGAATTTCATTCAAAAAAGAATTGCTGTTTTTGTTATAGTTTAACGCCATTTCCCAGACAAGATGGGCTATACATGGTGGCCAGTAAGGCTGGTGGAGGAAGAACCCGGGAAAATCCCGGTCAGAACCACCGACACACGGGAAGCTACTGGCAGCTTTTTCACATACCCTCATTGTCCATGGCCGAGACTCAAACCCATGCGGACAGAGATGAAATGGCAGTGATCGGTAAAGGCGAGCATTTTAGACCACTCGGCCACCGGGTGCCCCTCGAAAGAGGTGAAAATTTGGACATTATTCGTGTGAGATTATCAAGTTTACGACAGTGAAATGACGAAAGAGCGGTATGTATTATAAACAAGCCCAACACAAATGTTGTTCAAACAGTATACCTAATTGCCTTTTTGTTGGTACAGCTGAAATTGTTTTAAAATTTATTTAAGCCAACAAAATGGCTTTTCTGTTCAAAGTAAGATAGTGTAGTACTAATAAGGCAATTAGTCTGTAAGTTTGTTCAAGCGGCAATGAACAATGGCCTGACGCCACGTTAGAATCGAGAACTGTCATCAGCCCCAAACACAGCCATATATATTGTTTTAGATCCTAGCTTAAGTTTAAATTATTTCTTTCAGGCTGGTATATTTGTAGTAATTACTTATTACTATTAGGAAAATGAACGCACATTTAATGGTTGGATTCAACTTAAGTATCATGTATACATCTACTGAGACACGAACACGTACTAGTGACTGCAAAAACGACGATCCCGGTTGCAAACAAGTTTGCAAAGATAAATCAAGACGATTGTCATTTTATCAGTATTTTTTTATGTTATAATCAGATGTGACATGCAAAATAATTTCGTGCATTTATTTATAAATTAGGCAACAAAGTATTAGACAGAGTTCGTAAGTGATGTAGTGCTCTATTGACATTCTAAACGGACCGGTTCCAATGAAATGCAACTTTGGTGACAAGTGATAACTGCTTGTAAGTGTCCAGTTTTAAGTCTACAAAGTCACATTTTTCTGCCGAAAAGTCTTATTGCATGAGATTCATATGTGCCTTTTGACTGATGATCAAGGGAAAATGCCTTCCTTTTTCACGACAATTCTCAATTATCAAAGAGTAAATTGGAACCGAATATCCGTTTCCTTAACAGATCGCCGACGCATAGTTTCGGTCTAGTAATGTCTCTAATTTTAAACTTACGTGTACAGAATATACTGAGCTTTGATGTGTATGCTTATATAAAGAAATGTCTCGGATATTAAAAAGGTAACCTATTTTTCTGTGAACAAATTGTCCTAAATTAATGAAAAGAAAGAAATGCAAGTATCAAAAGTTGGATTTTTAGCAAAGAAGGTCTGTCTGAAACGCGTTAGAACCCAAAACAATTAGACAATTATGCTGCACGGACAAAAGCAGAAAATCCTCATCTTTATTCTGTCAAATCCAGAAATGAGTACTTTTGTATTTTCTTTTCCATATATATTTCCGCGTACAAGTCATAAGGGCATCATAGCGGTTTATGGACCAGTTATTTACCTACCCCACTCAACTCCATATTAAAAGTTTTATACCTTTCGGAGAGAGGGGAGGGAGGGTGACTGTCGTGTACTCAGAGGAAAGAAAAAATGTGGGGCTTTTAAATTTTTTTTTTGCAAAATCAAGCTGATACAACATTTGTGAACAAGATGTGTTTCGCAAAGGGGAGAAGGAAACTACTAAAGCTTGATCAAGATAGGGCCACTTGCAGTATCAATAATACCATCTACAGTATGACGCCCTTACAAACACTATTTTGGCGCCCTCTCAGCCTCAACCGACAAGCACGCCACTGTAACAATATATATATATATATATATATATATATATATATATATATATATATATATATATATATATATATATATATATATATCTCTTTAACGCACAATGGTTTAAAGAAAATAAAAAAAAGAATTTTTGCAACAAAATTTTCCTTATTCAAGAGTTTAATTTTGTCAGTCCTGGAGAATTTACAGTCAATTAAACAAATAAAGCAAAGAAAATAAAGAAGAACACGCTTGACTGGCATACTGTTATATCTCTATTATATTAATGAAAAAGTAATTATTTTACTTAGATGAAAGCCTTTCAAATTACTATACAAATTAAATGAAGCTACACGTCTGACTATATGGGCCGAGTTCAGAAAATAATTTTGATAAGACATTCTAGCCAAGATCAAGTGGAAAATGACGATATACTTGATATTTTTTAAACTTAATGATATCAATTAAGGACAGAAGTTTATGTATTTATAAAAAATATTAAAGAAGCAGCGAAAAGACCATGAACATTGTCCGCCATATCTGAGTAAGAAAATACAATTTTAAAAAATAGCAAGGATTCGTGACATGTACATGTGCAATTAAGTTAAAATTCTTAAAATGGTTGACATTTATTCGAATTTCAAATGAATAATATTTAATGTACATCAGTTTTATGCATGACGTAGGTCTGATGTCTTTGAATGAAAAGCACAGTTTCGATAATAGATATTGGATCAAATCGGCCGCCATGTTTTCAGAATTATCCAATAAAAGAAAGATCAAATCCTGTTTCATACGAGAAAATGATTTGATAAATGAGAACGAATCTTCATGGTTATTTTCACAGAGTTACATTTGGTCATACAAGGACAGTTCCTCAATTTTCTGAAAAATAAGCTTAACAATCTATAATAGATACGACTGGTTTTCCAATATAATTGATGTGATTATTTACTGATTTATAAACCATAAAAATTATAATATGGTACCAGTCGTTATCCACAATGACTTGCAGAAAATGGCGCCGTTTTGTAAGCGATTCAAGTGATATCAAGTAAATACTCGGTTGTGTGCTAAAAGTTTAATGGCTAAAATTCACATTTCTTCACATCACCACCCCCACTCCATAAAAATAAAATAAAGCATGCTGCTGTTGTTAATAGAAGTTGTTATAATTCTTAATTTATGAATAGCAGTTTTCAGAAAATTTGGATCACTTCCCAGGCTGACCCATCTGATTCATACTAGTAATATAATATCATGCACGTGATTAGGCCTTGAGTTACCAATCCATGAAGCATAGCGATGCTTTCAGGTACAATACGCATGCACATGACTAAAGGCACGACATTACGTAATACTTCAAATATATTCTGGTTCATATGTTGGCCTGGAACAAAATGCATGCAGATGTGAGTCGCTAGCACGTCACCTCTGTTTTTGTTAATTTTCAATTAGTATATTATACTGATCAAAAATTTATTTAAAAATTGAAAGTAAGGAGAAAGATGCACGATAAGCCAGTAACAAAAGGAACACGGGCAGATCGTTTCCAGCAGGTGTCACATAACATAATTAATTGAAGCTCGTACGAAGATCTTCATTCATTTTACGAGATAATTATGGATATTAGTTTTACACAGGGTAGTAGTCAGTATCGCGATCGAAAGTCGATGATGTACTTTGATCAGTTTGTATCTGTTCAAATTCGTCTTTTATACAACGTCGAAAAAGTCCAGAATGTTCCAGTAGTTCAATAAGTGTACGTCACTTGCACCAGTGTTTTTACTCAAATTAGCGATCCTGTTGGAGAAAAGGAAAAACAGGGTCAAGAGATGAAAAGAAAACAGAAGGTCCAGATCCACTGAGTGATATTTACCCTTCGAATATAATTGGTTGAGGTAATGTTACGAATACGAGGAAAAAAATTAAATTAAAGCTTATACTGTTTTGTTTTTTTTCTCCAGAGAATATGAAGAATTTTTAGGCATAACATTTGCAGATAAGAAACAAATCCTATTTTTAAATACATAAGTCTTTTGATAAAACACCTCCGCTTCAAAATCGAATGAACTCACGTCTTTTCCTTGCAGTCAAAAACATTTTTACAAAAATAATTCGGGCTATTTTCAAATTACAAGATCAAACAATTTTGGATTAAAGCGATGTTTCATGTACCCTTTTCAAACAATAAGCATTTTCGTCTTTTTTATATTTAGAGTAAGATACGTAGTTTGTATGAAACTTGCGTCTGTTTCTCTGATGTCCTAAGAATGATTGTCTTTTTATTACTTTACACCGTTTGTCATCATTTACATTTACAAGCTTCATACGTAATCTTCGATCTTTCATAAAAAAAAAAAATTATTGAGAATAAGATGATTCTGTTAACAAAGCAACAATTAGAGAGTACAAACCTCTTGATGGAATCAAATTTCTGACATTTGCAAAGTCTCAAAAATGTCACAACAGAGTGCCACGATTTGAAGTAGGTTAATCTCGAAATGTATCGATATATGCTAAATCAAAACCACACTATAAACGCATGTTAAAATTTTGAAAACAAACATAACTTTCAATACGAATACAACACAAATTGGCAGAATTTATCAGAATAGTTTTGAGACACGGCTCTCCCACTCCCCATGACCTAAAGTTTGTTCTTAAGTTAGTGAAAGTTAGTAAGGCATACGTATGACCATAAAATCTCCTTTTATTTATTGATCAACTTTATCTAAGGATGAAATCGTTAGCACTGGAATATAGTTTCTGATGAATTTATCTTAATATTGTAGTGACCAGTAGTTCATAAAAAAACGCCACTAATTTATGACCAATTTCCACTCTTTTAGGATTGCAAAAATTTCATTGTTTCATTCAATAATAATTTGAAATTTCACAGTACCAATCAATATTAAATTATGAAATGATATCATCTGGATAATATCAAATTGCTCCCTTAATAATTCTTTCGAAACCAGAAATACTACAGATTGTTTTCTGTAGAATATTCCAGTAACGCCCTTAAAGCGGCACTGATGACAATTCAAAATTAATCTAACCCCAACGCCAAAATAACTGAACAGGCAAGGATGTTCGTTATCAAAGCCATCTGGAAGCAGTCTGGGAAACACACATGCTCCTCCATTTTGACATGTTAACGATAATGAAATTACTGCTGATTCAGCAGTTTTTATAGTTATCATAAGCCATTCATTCCATATTTATTTTCTCAAAAATATATTAACAAAAATATATTTCTGCAGTTAATTCATAAATTGATTCCTTTGTCTATTATTTATGGTAACTGACCCGAACACGCTACATCAAAGTAGCATTTCCAGAATGACTGTCGTTCCGCCGTGACAAAAGTGCTGTTTGTGCACTTCCTTGGCGGCAATACGGGAAACTCGGGCCCTTCATACTGGGGATTCTGTGCCATTTTCAAGGCTTCTTTCATATCCGGTACGTATCGTCGGTAGCATACAAATCCTGAATAAGAAAAAGGGTCAATAAATAACTGATCTATTCCAAGTTATATTCAAATTACAACAGATAATTATGTACGAACGTTGTAAAAGAAATAATAAAAAAATTAAACATTTACTAGAGAATGATTTTACAGAACCAAGTAAAAGTAATTGGAATTCAACATGTGTTCTTGTGTCTAAACCAGATAATTCATTCAACATGTGAGCTGACAATGGAATAGGTAACAGAGTCACCAAAACGGATTAATTTCCAGTGCCAATAATTAATGATTGCATCGACAAGAAAGGAAATGCAAAATATGTCACCAAGTTTGACCTTTCAAAAGGATCCTGGCAAATTCCACTCACGAAAAGAGCAAAAAAAATTTGGAACTCCAGATGGACATTATCAACATAAAGTGATGCCATTCGGAATGAAAAATTATCCGTCTACATTCCAGCGTCTGATGAGCGTGTTAAGATCTGGTCTAGATAATTGTGACGCTTATAGCGATTACGTCATCATCTATAACGACACCTGTAACGATCACTTTGGAACCATTCGATCATTTTTTGGTCAACTCAGTGATGCAAATCTGACGGTTCATTTATGTAAAAGTGAGTTATACGATGCTTGTGTCACATTTTTAGGACATATTGCAGGACAAGGTCAAGTTAAAACTTCAGAAGTTTAGATTAAGGCTATTTCTTAAATCCCAGTGCCTACTAGTAAATAGCAACTGATGCGAGTTTTGAGTATGACTGGATATTATCGGAATGTTTACTCAAATGTTTACATAACTGCCCAACTTCTGATAAGTTCGTTGAGTAAGAAACACAGGTCCCAGTAGTATGATAAGTGTCATGAATCTGACAAATTGAAGTCCGTACTTGAAAGTGGGTCAGTTATTTCACCACCAAATTTAAACCATTTATTTAAAACATCTGCCGATGCAAGTTTTGCAGGGGGTGGTAAACTATTCATATATGAGGATAAAAATGGTGAGGATCATGCAGTGTGCTATTGTTCTACAAATAAATCAACAAGCACCAGAATCATTATACCACTATTAACTAAGAATGTTTGGCTTTAATATTAGCTTTGCCACATTTGGAAGTATATATGCAACTGTTGTATTCAGTGATCACAATCACCTTGCTTTCATTAAAGATAATAAAAAAATAAAAATCAGGAATTGTTGATGTAGAGTTTAATGCCGTAGAAATACAACATTGACATTAGATACATAAGGGAAAATATAATCTTTCTACAGATACAGTCTACCGGCACATTACGCTGCAGACGAGTTCTATTTAAGGAAATTCATTTGATTTGTACAAATTAATAATTCGAGGGAATGAAATTTAACGAGTTATCAATTTGATGGAACAAAACATTACTTATAAGAAACGAAATATTAATTTGGGGAAGGAATTCTGAGTTTGAGAAAACAAAATAATCACTTAAAGCAATGAATTATTAACCTTGAAGTAAACGAAATATTAATTTGAAGGAAAGAAATAATATTTTCACCTCGTGTCTTCTTTTGGGCTCTCTACATTCGAATAAAATATCGCAGTATATCCCTAGTATGCAAGCATTCTTTATAATTGCCTACAGCAGCAAGGATCATGCTATCTGCCAATGTTCCACCGTAGGCTATTTTCCATGTATTTCATCCATTATAGCATATCTTGTGAGAACACATAATATAATGATATGGAATCTGTTCTTTTCCAGTCAAAATAAACAATGAAATAAAGACTTACTTAATGTAACTCTATTTTAGCCTACTGTATTTTAATCTGAATTATTTCGTTTCGTTTTATTCATGTCTGATTCTTGTACATACCAGCAGCCTCATCGCACATGCAGAAGTCGTCACAAGCTTCACCCTGTCCTGGCGCCTTTGGCTTGCATCTTCCGGTGTCTGAATTAAAAAAGAACAAAATAAACATATTTTGCTGTTATATATATATATATATATATATATATATATATATATATATATATATATATATATATATATATATATCACTAATTGCAGAATGTGATCTATTTTGAGAGTGTCTGGATGAAGCAGTGATAAGATACAAAAGAAATTAGCTACTCCACTGAATAATATAAGAATTTAATTTACAGTCAAACTTATGTATTTTAAATTTTACTTCGTCTTTAGGAATATGAAAATTGCACAAAATTGTCACTGAGAGTATCTTTCGCTTTCTTAAGTGGTAAATTACGGTTCCTAGAAAAGTCATTCGGACGTTGAAGAAAGAGTTAGGCAAGACCACAACATTGGATTTATATGCAAAATATTTTTGAAAATAAACAATAGAAAGTACTTATGTTTGAAATAGAAATGAAAATATCCACAGAATATGCATCAAAGGTAAAAACATTCGAGTATATGTATAAACTGTATAAAACGAAGTTTCCCAAGTGATTACATATTTCCTTACGTCAAAATCTGAGCACTTGAAAATACATTTCAGACCAAAATTTAAAGCTTTTCAAAATTTCCTTATTAATCTGAAACTCAGAACCAGGACGTAAAGACAATACAGTATCTTTTTCTTGGCTCTGTTAACTGTAGATAAGGATAATATCGCTAACGTTACCCTCTATGCGTTATAAACTGTACGTCACACAAAATATCGAACAATTCGGTAAATGTATTTTGCACTAGTAATTTTCTCATACCTCTCCCTTCCTTAGGTCCTCCAGGTCCATAGTTGTCTACGTCCAGAAGCTGGTTTTGTCTACTGTAACAACAACCTATTTCGCAATCTTGAGTACTGAAACAAACGTCCCCGGTAGGTGCAGTCGTTACTGCAGGCTTGGAGAACGTTGCGGTCGTACGAAGGTAATACGGTGTCACTGTAGCGTACGGAGATCCAGTAGTGGTTTCTTTCTGCAGTTGTGGACCTTTCCCGTGACCATGACCCGGACCATGACCTTGAGCGGGACTTTGAGTTGGTTCGAGGGTTGGTGTATGCCCTTCCAAACCTTGACCTTGACTTGAAGCTTGGTTCTTATTTGGCTGGTTCTTGTTTCGCCATTGCTTGTTTTGTTGTTGATTTTTGTTCGGAGTTTTCTTTATCTGCTGCTGTTTTGGGGGCTGTTCTTGCTTTTGTTGTTGGTTTTGGTTCTTCTGGTTTTGCTTAGGTCGCTGCTGTTGTTGTTGTTTTTGCAAAGGTGTATTCTCGTTCAAATTGTTTTGTTGGTTTAGTTTATTTTGAGATCGTTTTCCTTGCTGTTGACCTTGTTTTTGTTGTTGTTGCTGCTGCTGCGGCGGCTGTGGTGGCGGCTGTTGCTGAGGTTGCTGCTGCTTTTTCCATGGTTGTCCTTGGTTTTGTTTTTTCCACTGTTGTCTTTTAGCACCTTGTGGTGGCGGCGGTGGTTGTGTTGTCGTTGGTCGCGTGGTTGTAGTCTAAAATATAATATAATAAAGGTTTAGTCATTGAAGTGTTTTCAGTACTAAAATGTATTTAAACATGCTTAAATTTAAAAGCTTTCAAATACTTGTAACAAAACAGCACAAAATACATTTTTGTGGTGACCATCAAAATAGAGCCCTTTTTATATCGATTGAATATAGCTGTTTTATCAATATATGGGAAGAAGGGACGAGATAATGCATGAGAGAGAGAGAGAGAGAGAGAGAGAGAGAGAGAGAGAGAGAGCACCGTTGTCGCTCCAGTAGTGACGTCATTATAGTAATAGTAGAAATCCGTTGTGTTTTCCGTTGTTGCATCGTAGTAATAATAATAGTCTGTGGTATTTGGGGCATTTAGTAATTTGGTAGTTGTGGTTGTCACAGGAGTTGTTGTAGGAACTAGTGGGCGCCTTATCCTTTTCTTGGATTTTGGTCCTTGCTGCCCAGCCGCTCCCTGGTTGTTCCCAACTTTGTACGCGGGCCCAGCCTGCCCTCCACCATGGGAAGTCACCACCGCCTTTGCCTGCAATAAGAAAATATGATCAAGGCAACTAATTGTACTACTAAGAGCACTACTATAACAGCTACTCTGGCAATCATCTCTAAAACATCGACCGCCTTTTTCATTGAATAATAATAATATTATTATTAATAATAATCTCATATTGTTAGCATTTCTTTCCAAACCAATGCAATATTTGAAATAAGAACTTCGACAGAGCTTATTAAGTCAAATGTGTTAAGTAATGAAGATTCTGTGAAGTAATTACGTTTTGGTGTTTTATTTAGTAATAACGATTCTTTGAAGCAATTACGTTTTGGTTTTGATGTTTGTTTTTTTTTTAAACTAATGAAGATTCTGTAAAGTAATTATGTTTTGGTGTTTTGTTCTTCTTGTGTCGATTGTGATATTGTCTTATTCTGCTTTGTGCCCTTGAAAATGGGATCGTTACATTACGGAAGCACTCGAGATCGTTTTACAGAGTTTTGCATTGTAGTTTGTCTGTCTTTCTGTCATATATATATATATATATATATATATATATATATATATATATATATATATATAACACCGTACCTTTCCATTTGTACTGCTACGCAAAATCTTGAACAGAAGTATAGAAAGCCTAAAAATATTTCATGTTTATTGCCTCAAAAACTTTAAGCATGACAGTGTAATTGCTGTTTCCGGGAAGTGAAAAAATCACTCAGTCCTTATCAATATTTCAGTTTTAAAGTTTTCATATTAGTACTTTTAGAGTCATTTAAAATGAAACTCAGAAATTATTAAACCATCCATTGGTCTGAATTCTTTCATCCCCGCCAAAACAACACCACTTCCAATCGTTGATTATAGTTGAAGCTGATGGATGGAATGTTAATTATATCTTCACAACAACCGATCTATGATTATTATATGACGTATTTGATAAACACTGGATGATCCACGCCATTTTTATCCTCATGAATAAATAGTCCATCAACCCCTGCAGCAGCAGATATATTGGATAAAAGCAAGACAGTCTTTTATTAACTATCTTACCAAGGTGAAATAAATCTCTTTTGTATCGCATCTGAGATTTAGTGTGAAATATAAGTTTCATTCCGTCAGTACTGGAAGCTATGTCATTCTTCCGCGTCAGAGCACAAAGTATATTTATTTTTGAAAGTATGTCAGCCATTTTGATGTAAATGTATATGAAATCCATGTGATAAGGGAGACCTGATTGGTTAAAGTGGCAAACTGACTCACTGGTGACATACCATATTACCGTCTCATATGGGTATACATGTGTGATCATGTGTAAAGGACTGTAACGACTGGAATTTGTAATTATACTAACCTATCCAGCCTGGGCATGCAACACAGTCTGAAAAATGTACCTATGATTAGCATAGGGCTAAAAGTAGGTCACTATCTCTACCTCGGGACAGGAATAAGCATCTTACTGAAGCAAACCTCGGTCTGCGTGGTTTCGAGTCTCGGGTTCACCAGTGTGGGTATATGCGAAAGCTTGCCGGTAGCTTCCAGTGCGTCGTGGTTCTTCTTGGGATTTTCCCGGGTTCTTCCTCCACTAGATATACTGGCCGCCTTATGTAGCCTATCATGTGCCGAAAATGGCGTTAAACCCACAAAACCACAAATTTGGCAAAGGTCTTCACCAATGCATATATTTAATTATTTATTGCCTAATGTAACATGCCTTCTGAGTCCGCGTTAAATGTATTTTTTTCGGACGACTTTAAAATACCATTACATTATTCTAGCTGCGGTTGTGGTTTAGTCAGTGACTTCTATGCCGCTGCTTTTTGGATAAAATAAGAACCCGACATTCATTTATATGATAATTAACAAAGTGATACATTTGGAAAACAGGCCAGCTCATACATGGGGTTATTTATTAAAAGCGACATATATTGCCCAAGTTTTATAAGCCGGAGATAATTACCAATTAATGCGTGGTTTTAAAAATCTTCATTTGCATAAAATCGTGACTCGTGCAACTGACGTTCGTATTATAAAATTAATGAGCAAGTGGCAATGTTGTAGAAAATGAGAACATACGATTTTGTAAGAAAGATGTCCATGCATGGATGCATACTGATTATTTCCGAAAGGCCGTGTCTCTTTAACGGAGCGAGTACAACAGTAGGAAAACTTCGTCAAGCATAATTGAGGCAAACTAAAACCGGACACAGTAAATACATGCATCTAACAACACAGTTAAATTACGTACATTAGTCCAGTTTTACTGATTTCCATTATGTAATGACATCCCTTTTGGGATTAAAATGTCGTCCCATAGGAGTACAGTCTGATGAAGGTGAAAACTGACTTCTATGAGTGGGGTGCGGGTTGTTATGAAGGTGGTGGGGTAGTGTTGTAAGAGTTAAGAGTTAACATTAATGGTGACCATTCAGAGGACCATATCCAGGTATAATTGTTCTTTACATAACGGGCAAGTACGTATTGACTGTTCAATGTTGTCCCAGACATTTATACTCGAGACTTTTGTGAAAAATGACAACCCTGAATCCATAATTGATGATAGCAACAACACCGATCATTCACTATATTGCATTGTAACTAAAGGTGTGTTAAAAAGATAGGAAATTCACTTATATATATATATATATATATATATATATATATATATATATATATATATATATATATATATATATATACAAACATACAGAGAGAGAGAGAGAGAGAGAGAGAGAGAGAGAGAGAGAGAGAGAGAGAGAGAGAGAGATGGCCTGGTAGGTTTAATATAGCCGTTGTTTAATTAGGGAGATTGTAATACGAGGGTTCCTTATAGAGAATCCTCCGTTTAAGTCGAATAATGTTGAAAAGGTGAAAATGTGAAAATGTAGCTTAATCACTCATACAAAGCAACACTTTATCCAAATTTTTTGCAGACTTTAATTTGTGGGGTTGTGGGCACTCAGATAGCATTCGTATGATATTTATTTTCCATTAAATGTAAGAAAGCGAAAGTATAATATGAGCCATGGTGATCGTAAGAGAAATCTCTGATGTTCAGTCATCTCTCCCGTAATCTCTACAGTTTCTGATGGGCAGCGGATGGAGATAGAGTGTTTGGTGAAACTTAATTTAATTGTGTGAAGACATATAAAGATTACCGGTCCTTAAAGTGACTGTGTATCATGGAAGTAACACATTCACTCTGCATAGACAAGACATCAAGTGACTGTAACATGGAAGTAACACATTCACTCTGCATAGATAAGACATCAAATGACTGTATCATGGAAGTAACACATTCACTCTGTATAGACAAGACAACAAGTGACTGGATCATGGAAGTATCACATTCACTCTGCATAGACAAGACGTCAAGTGACTGCATCATGGAAGTAACAGATTCACTACTCTGCATAAACAAGATGTCAAGTGACTGTATCACAGAAGTAACACAGTAATTCTACATAGACAAGATTTCAAGTGACTGGAGATTAACGTGGAGATTGAAGGTGTAAATATATACTTTCATCCTTTTGACCTTTAATTGAGTGCATGACTGCAGTGCACGCTATCTACATAACCAAACAACCTTCTCGTTTGCCATTTATATTGTTCATTTCAAGAACTGTTGCTGTTAAACCACTATTCAGATAGTTTACAACATTTCTTTTCTGTGCATTGTGTGTATCTTGGTCCCCATGACAGCCAGGCGAGAAACACAATGTGTACATCTTCAAAACCAGTTTATTTACTCTTGTCAAAATGTCAAGAAATGTTCCAGTGTGACATGTCTTAGTTAATGTTGTCTCGCATGCTTCATTAGCAACCAAGCATCTTCGACATCAGCCAGGTAAAAACTTGTTTTTATATTTTTTAAAATATATAATGGCAATTGAAGTGAAACTTTAGAAATAAAGAAATATATTTTATATTTTCTACAATTGTTGTATGTATGGAGAACAAAATACTGTCTGCAAAGGGACAAACTAATTATTTTGGCTGAGAGAGGACCATGGATTTATTTTAAATTCAAAAATATTTTTTTCTATTACCTCAAGATAGTTAATTCTTTTCATCTAATATAACTGGATATAACTTTTTTTTCCACAAATCAGAGCAATATTTTTAAAAGCTATCTGACGGCTAGAAATTTTTAGCTTTTGTGTTAAAATATTCCCAACTACCCCCACGCCTGAAAAATTAAATTGGCAGTCCCGGAGTTTAGTGCAAAAAAATGAGAAAAATATCTAAACCAAGTTGAACCTGTTTTTGGCCCCGTTCTCTTCACTCTATACACTCAGCCGCTCTCAAGTGTCATGGATCGACAGTCGGTTTCTCATCAATTGTACGCTGATGACATTCAAATATACAAATCTAGCTGCTCAATTCAAGTTGAGCCTAGCATCCAAGGCGTAGTGATGCATTTCCGATGTGAAGTCATGGATGATATGCAATAAGCTGCAGATGAATGATAATAAAACTGTAACCATCCCGATTACCACGCAAAGACTTTCTCATTCACATCCTTTACCTCAAACAATAAGTAGCAGTAATACCAACATTAAATTTACAGTTAGTTCGAAACCACGGTGTCACTCTCGACAGTATGGTCTTATTACTCCACCATGTAATGAACATATGCAAGGCTGCATATCTGGTGATGAGGCTCATCAGCTCCATTTTCGTTAGGTTGATGCCACTATAACAATTGTGTGTTCCTTAGTACTTTCAAAACTGGATTACTGTAATTCACTCCTATCTGATTCGTCTCAGTATCTACTACAGAAACTACAAAATGTTCAAAACACGGCTGCTCTGATCATTATTAGAGTGCGAAGAATTAGTAAACCTACCCCCTATGTAACCTTCACTGGCCACCCATTCGATCCGGTGATTTGGATTTTTAACGTAGCTTTAACAATATCTCAGTCATATCGCTACGATGTCTGCAGTGTAGCAGTTCATAGTGATGTCTAGCACTGGGGCATCATACCTCAGACATGTAGCATGATGTCCCACCCAGTGACATTATCCTGACACCAGTCCGACCAGTCCTAACATTAACCTCTTAATGCTGAACGCCTAACGAGGCAGCTGTTAGAACCATTTTTGTAAGTCTTTGGTATGACTCGGCCGGGGATCGAACCCACGACCTCCCGCATCCGAGGCGGATGCTCTAACCATTAGGCCACCGGAGCGGTCCCCATTCGATCCAGAATCAAATACAAAATCGGTTCACTATGTTACATTTCGTTAACTGGCTCCAGTCCAATATACCCATCTGACCTCACCCATGTGTACATTCCATCTAGAAATATGCACTCCTCTTCCGACACTCGCAGTCTCATTGTTCCCACTGTTAAAACGAACTCATGCGGACAACGTTCGTCTGCGTACCAAGCCCATCATACGTGGAACGAATTGCCCACATGTCTTAGACACAAGGACACTGTGATATCATTCAAGAGCGCTCTTAAAACTCACCTGTTTCGACTACAAGAACAGACATAAAGAGATAATGTTTAGTTCCTTCATTACTGTCAGCATGTTTTTGTTTTGTAATATGATGGTGTTTGTCTTTGTAATCTTGTCGTTTAATATGTGTAATCTATTATTGCAAAGTGCTTAGAGCTTCTAGAGATTAGACGCTGTACTAAGTCCACATTATTATTATTATTATTATTATTATTATTTACTTTGTCCATCTATGTTTATGGATCCAACTGTCTTACATATTCATGATCAAACTCGTCAAAACTTCATTAATTAACATTAAACTTGTACAGTGTGTGAATTTTAAATGAGTGTCTTGCTGTACATATAGAGAGTTCATCCTTTTTATTATTTTATGTTACGAGAGAGAGAGAGAGAGAGAGAGAGAGAGAGAGAGAGAGAGAGAGAAAGTGTGTGTGTATGTGTGTACTATGTACACTTTCAATCCGTAGCACTTTGAGATAACCCCCATGATCTCATTACAAACAAATAACTTGCTTTATCCACTGCCCTAAAACTGTGTATTAAAACTGCTATTCTTAATGGAAAGCACACTACTATGTATTAAAACTATTTCATCCCATATGTGACACCAGTACATAGTCTTATATTATCACATAAATTAATGTCAAAGCATCAATTTCCACTCTCACGCACTTGAGTACCATTTTGATTAGTCACGTGATCATATTAGCGTAGTCAAATTCTATTTTTAGACCAGGAAACCCCTATGTACATTTAAGTTTGGCCGTCTTTAAATGCCATTTTCAGCCTTAGATTAAACATGAGCTTAATTTCAAAAGTTTTGGGCATTTCGAATCAAACAAAGAAATTGAAAGCAAAGTTAAGTTGATAAAACTTTATGCAGGAGAGCTCTTTAAAGAAGATAGAAGGTCTATTTGATACCAGGTTATATATTAAGTGATACTTTAAAAACTTAAAGATATTTAAACTTGTTATCGACACATAAATGTAACTTGTCGTAAATCTCATTCGTTAAAGCAGGGTATAAAAGTCAAAATGTGATCTCAACATTTCACTTTAAATTTGAACATTTGTATAAAATTTACATTTTTATTTCATTGGCAACAAAAAGACCGTGAAACTACAATACCGCGAACAAAAATGCCTGACGCAATCAAAATGCGTGACACAGGAACAGGAAGCTTGTCTACGTGCATTCTCTTTCAAATTATATCTAATAAGATATGGCGGCAAGCTAAAGTTTATTTCCACATAACATGAATGATAAAACACAAATATTTTATATTAGTGTTCCCAGTTCCATGAACTTCGGGCTGTCCCATTAACATTTACCATTCACGAATGTCATTAATTTATTAATAATTCACTTTAGTGACATTTTTGCCAGCCATAGCGTGTTCGCCCAATAAAATTACTTCAGATTTATCATGCTTAGCCAAACAGTAACGCCGACTTAAAATTTAAGTCGAATACTGGCGTAAGTTCTTTCTCGTGTAAATTTTGAAAACGCGTGTTTCACACTTATATGCTGTCTTGAAACAAACATCAATAATTTTCCAATGAAACTAATCTTACTTTATGTTTTTCTGTAAATCCTTATTCCACCCCCACCCCTACCATTATTTTTAAACTGGGTTCGGTGATGTAGAATAGGCTGATGCATGCTGCAGTATGCCGTAAATGGTATCGTGAATGGTCACCAGTTGAGGCAAGAATTTGGCCATTTTCTCTGCATCTTTGACGTGTATATATTTTTGAGGCTACCTAAATTTACTCGGCACTATTGGCCATGATTGTGCTGATGTGTCATTAAAAGATATACATCCACCATAAATGCATATATTCTCACTGTAATCATGATTCGAACATGTCTCAAGGTACAATTGTCTGTCGGGCAAACCAGGCAACATACACGTGTGTGCTAGAAACATAATATATTGCTCTATATTTATGTATGTTGGGAATAAAGCATTTTACTTTGTTTTGCAACGTACACGCTATTTTTGGTTACGTATATTTGTTCACTTTTCTGTTTCATGAATGGTGAGATGATATTGACTTGCCACATGAAGAATCTCCGTGCTCCACTGAACACCAAATTTTACGCAAAGACAAAATTCACTCGCACACGGTTTCTATGGACGAGACATAAGAAATAGGTTCTTTACACAAGAATAAGATTGTTTTTTTTGGGGGGGGGGTATTAAAAGCCAAGAATGTTATTAAAAAACCGATAAGAACCTTATTCTCGGGGTGAGAACTCTCACTACCTCTGAAGTAGAAGTAGAAAAGAATAAAGATGGCGAAAAATATTGAGCGTTGATCCGGAATAATTTTTGTTTGAGTTGTTTGGGTAAGCACGCGCAGGAACAAAGAAAAACATTATCAGAAAGTGTTGTTGGTGTTTGGGCGAAATCCCAGAACATTTTGCCCAATCACGGCCATACTGTACGGAGTTTCGCATTGTCAATGTATCCTGAATCACAAGTTTCCATCACGCTTAGAAAGTTTCACATTGTCAAGGTAGCCGGAATCACAAGTTTCCACCGCACTTAGAAAGTTCGGCATTGTCAAAGAAGATGCTGTTTGGATGCAAAGGTTATTGAAATGCCTTTAGAGTAATTTTCTGATAAATTATGGGTCAAATCCTTTAGTGTCTTAGTGCGTTTTTTTACGGCTTCCAAAATTGGTTTGACTACGTTTCATTTGGTGATTATTTTATGACAGGTACAACCCAATGCTGCGACTACAGTTAATTCCATACGTCCTTTTCTTTTTTTACGTTCTTGTGACTATAACCGTTATCGTAAAAAATAGAGTAGCGTCACTCTTTACATCCGGGCACCACTCAAGAGTACATTATAATGATTGCCTTATGACAAATAGTGTTGATTTAGCTTTACCAAATGCAAAACATAACCAATATACAGTTAATAATGGAAAAAAATAAATGAAAAAAATAACACTTTATATAGCGCTAGTGGAACCTAGTAAAATAGTACTGCTTAAATAAAGCGCTTGATAAATCTTATAAAGGTTGCGAAATTGGAGGGGAGGGAGTAAGTCACATCTACAACGAGACTGGAATTCCTAATGTTGCCAACCATTCTTTGGTCTTAAAATAATAATCGCATATACCATGCATTGGATGCTAATACCACAATATATTTATCCAGCGTCTTAGAAATACATAAAATCCTTTCCTTGATGTAGGCCACTGTATACATAGCTTGAAATTATTTTCATCTTTCATAACTCTTGTGTCATTGTATTTGTAAAATTCCATTTATCATTCATAAAAATTCGCATCTATATTCTCAATTTTATCTGCCCTAACTCGTTTCGTGTTCGCGATCATCCTTTAATTTTGTTTTGTTTTGTTCTTTGGTTTACAAGCGAGAGTAAATGAAACATTATTTGTAATTAGCTGAAACAATACCTTTTCTTCACAGCGTGCTTGCAAGAACTTTTTCTTATTTTTTTTTTTTTATTTAACTAATATCTAATGACCACCATTAACATGTTATTGATTCGTAAGCGAAACATCTCGTGGCTTTTCTATAATACTCAATTTCGGAAACACTTTCATGGAGTGATACAGCGTTAAACGAGGAAATCGCCAAGTAATGGAGGATATGTAGGATACCTTATATACACTCGTCTGTATCTAGACAACTGTGCAGACCCAGTATATACATTATGTCTCTTTGTAATCATTCCACTAATTGGATGCATGCAAAAATCGTTGTTATTTGTGACATCATAACGGTTACCCATATGTCATATACAGTGATTTTAATAAATAGGTACAGAAAAGCTTTGCAAGAGATTGTAACAGGGTAGCATTTGATGGCTTTAAAATGATTCTGAATGAAACAAATTGTATGTGTCTGTGATTTGGATTTTTTAACGCAGTTTTAAAAATTTTCCAGTCGTATCGCTACGATGTCTGCAGTGTGGTAGTTTATAGCGATGTCTAGCACTGGGTCATCATGCTGCAGACATGTAGCATCATGTCCCACCCACTCACATTATCCTGACACCAAGCCGACCAGCCCTAACACTAACCTCTTAATGCTGAGTGCCTAGCGAGGCAGCTGCTAGTACTATTTTTATAAGTCTTTGGTATGACTCGGCTGGGGTTCGAATGCGGAAACAAATTTTATCACTATATTTCGAGTTCAGTAAATGAGAAATATTCCTTTCATATCAACAAAGCAACAATTTTGAAAGAAATATGTTTTTAAATACCGTTATTCCTCCTCTGCCAGAAGTGTACCCAATGGCAGTAAATCTTGCTGGAATACATTTTGTAAGGAATTCCTTTTTAGACAAAATCAACATGGCGGAAGGGCCATAGTATATTTTCGTCTGCAACAACCAGATATGAAAAATATACATTCATACACCACAGTAAACTAGTCAAATGATATCAAAGTAATTGCAACACAATCATGGAATTATTTGCCCATAATGGAAGCTATAATGATGTGCGATATGCACATCACGTAATCTGGTCAAGTAGGTAAATGTAGTTCATTGGCGACCGCTGATGTATTTTCTGATACGTTTTTCTGAACTTTGGCGGGAATATCCAAGAGTGCTTCAGTTCGTCGATCTGTTGTACTTGCAAATTGATAACTTCGAGGTCAATCCTACAGGATATACCTTGAATGTATTTCGATAGCTACCATTAGGACCACTTCGGCTAATTACAAAACAAGAATTGACGAAGAAGTTACGAATGATCGAACTGTGTTTATCATTCGTAGCCTCCCAGAAAATCCTACCGTCAATCCAGTAGCATAAATAACTGAAGTGATCCAAAACGACAGTGTTTCGTTTTAAGCGGAAAAATTTCTGGCTAAAAAATATATGAATTGTCTGTTTATTACTGCTCCGACATACATCCGTTTGTCTCATAGAAATAGCCGAGGTAGTTCCGAATGGTACCTATGGACAAACGTCATGGCCATATCATCTAATAGCGCACATTCCCGGCAGTTATAAACAGCTAATATACTTGTTGTTCTTCTCGTTGTTGGCCCCTATAATGTAGTTTAATATAGACACATATCACGACATGACCACTGAAGAACCGCTACCCTTGCACCCTGTTAAAATCGCGAATCCCTCTCGTGTAATATATAGAGATAACTAAGCGAATTCCTAATAAATGACGGATTACAACGCACAAATTAGGTGTGGACAATTAGGTATATTTGTCACGAAGGTACAATTAAGTTATATTATTGTTCCACTAATTATCCATTATACAGCATTTGTTTTGACATTTTCTAATATATTTGTTTTGTCACCAAGAACAATTAATTCCGCAAAATTACAAGTAAACATTGTGAAATGTGACTACATACGAATTATTTATATTCGTGGAAGTCAATACTCAAAAGCCGAGTATTTCTAGAGCCGTTAATGCATGCACATTCGGGAATTTCTGAGACCATTCCGTTAACGTTTTCTTCTAACAACATAATTTTATTTTAGTTAGCAGAAGCGATTAAAGTGCGTTTTAAATACGTATCTGAGACAACGTATATGCCCGTATGAATAATGAATGGGAAACCTCATACAGATTAACGTTTATTTAAGTTCCTGCGCGCGCATCCTTGCTAGGAACTTATTTGTTTGTAAAGTTCACATCATGTATATAATAGTCTGACTGACATGCCATAAAAAGAAAAGAAAACTTTAAAAAATACATATATGAAAAGAAGAATTTTGATCGTGAAGCGAACAAATCCTGCGAGCGATGTATTCAGACATGATCTGTGAGTCCAATAAATTTGACCGATAAAGTCCATTTACGACTTTAGATAATTGTGAAATAATATAAACATAATTAGGAAAAACTTCATAAGACATTTCTTGTTTACCTAACAACGAGTGATAAATAAAAAAGATCTGGCAATTCTAAAATATATCTAAAACTGCAAAATGAATTCCATGCTAGACGTTATCTTAGACATGTTATTCATTTAAAATTCGGAGGTATGTCACCAGGAGAGCTGTATAAAAACACACAAGCTTCTCTAATGCTCCATCCCTTGCAAAGCCTAATTATTCTCTGACAACAAAAGTAAATGAAAATTTACTGGACGGAATGAGCAGGATGTCGCAAAACTGCACCAAGGGTTGAAACAAACATCTTCAAGTATATATTAAAATATATCATTGGAAATATATGACGTGAGCTAGGCTGAAAATGTATTTTTTCCTATGTAGTTTTGCAAAAGCATTTTAAAAAAGCTAAAAGGAATAGATTACCCTATTGAAAGCATCTTCTTCACCGGCGCCATGGAGACGACACTCCAGATTCGCCATATGGTGTTGACACAACACGGGAAGCAGCAGTTATCGGTTATGAGTTTAATTGTGTAACACGAGGCGCCAGGGGTTGCTCCCGACGGTGAGATAGATCCTGTAATCTCATTGGGCAGATACCTCCTGCTGCAAGCTGTGCAGCCCCCAGTCAATAGGGTTCTGTCATGAAACCATCTGCCTGCCTCACTGGGTGCGTCGGGCTTAAAGCATATA
>JAECUM010041846.1:0-10646 GCA_016617855.1 Megalonaias nervosa
CTCTAACCGGTATGATAGTATCATTCGTATGAAATATAAATTCTGCTTATAAATCAAGGAAGACTCATTCACCGGTGGGATGGAAAGGGGTGGTGCATTGTGTAGAAACTGTTGTGTATTTTGCAGAATCTATTTAAATACTGAATGTTACGAAGAAACTACAACTTTTTATAAAGCAATTATATATGGTAATTCATTGTTTTCTGTTCATGTATTGTTAATGATTTAATTTTAAATATTAAATTAAGAAATATTTCGCTATACCTAACATCCATGTCTACCTTTGAAATAATAATACATATTTAAACTACTACTACTACTAGCAGGGGTGTGATGTAGCGGATATGATGGCGTGACATTAAGTCAAAAGGTCCAGTTTTCAATTCCCACCTTCGGCGTTGAATTGGAAAATGCGTAGAAAGAAAACACAATTTACCATACTCTCTTCTCTGAAGGCACAGTAAAAAGATTGTATTTAGTTCGTGAGGGGCATACAAAGTTGATGTCAAAAGAGGACATTTCTCGTTTGATAGTATTGGTGTGGCGGTGCTAATTCGCAATCCCGAAAGTGATGGGAGATGAAAAAGGTCGAAGAGTATGGAAGAAGACAAAACATCGATGTAATACTGTTTCAATAGTAGGTATGAAAAATGAAGGATTATATATGCCATCTGTTCTTGTTACTATTATTGGTTCATGTTAGAGCACATTATTAGCTATATCATAACGAGTAAATGGCAGAGAAACAATATTCTATTAAGGTCAAACTTAGCTACCCTACCTGGGATTTCCTGGCACATACATACATTTGGCTTGGATATCCAAGAACGGTTGCCCATAAAACGCACAAACGACAAGAACGAAAGAAAACGTTGTATAAGAACATAACTATCATCTCGAAAGTATGAAGTAACATAACGAGGAAGATTCTAAAAAGGAAACCCTGAGCAGACTGTAGACACAAGGCACTGTTTCTCAAACTTTGATACACAGAACCGTTGATAAGAGAATATCATTAGAAACTCTTTGCAACACTATCAAACAAGAAGAAAGTAAACTCCTTTCAGAGAGAGAGAGAGAGAGAGAGAGAGAGAGCATTTAGTTCAGTAGTGCGCGATTGGAACCAAAATACTATAGGTGATATAGAGGGCAAGATAGAGGAAACGTTCGTAACCATGGACGCGGTGTTTGCACGTTAGTACCATGAAAACACGTATTGCAAAAGAAAAAAAAATGTTGTCAAAAAACAGGCTTCAACTACTTTTTACGCAGAAGGCAAATAAACAGCATACGTAAACACGGACTAGAATCTACAGTGGAAAACGAAGAATGAGGTGATGGAAGAATTTGAACCAATACATACAGTTAAGGGGAATATCAGCACAAGTAATGTAAGACATCATAAATAATACAAAAAAAAACGTAATACAAACGAATGGCAGGTATACAGAGAGAGCTCGAGGGAAAAAAGAAAGTTAGCAACGCCGCGACCAGTCAGTAACGTTGTGCTCAAGATGCGGGAAGGCAGAAACTTACATGAATAAACTATTATAACAACGTTGTCACCACGGAAACAATTTTGTATTGTATTCAGATCTTACAACCAAGTAGAGAAGAGATTTATGGGTTCTGGTTCATCAAGTTCACAATCATTCATGATCGATTGCATGCTCCACTGGAGGACTGCATGCTTGCAGGCAGTGTCCCGGTTATGCCTAACTAACGGTTGCACTGCCCTTGTGATTGAAGAGAAGGAGATAGGTCCATCTGTGAGCAAAACTATGTCATTAGCATTACTAGAATTGGTATGGAATTTACTCACTGGATCACTTGCAAATATTATGTAGCCACTTAATATCTAAGGACTACTCCAAGAAATGTAGGATTGTAGAAAGAACAAAAGATCAGCTGATGATCGATAATATGGTGTTTTCATGTCTGTAGAGACCCAAGTAGAAATGAAAGCAGAAAAAAAAAACTTCAATAAGATACCATTAGTTTAATAATCCTTGGTCCTGGGCCAATTACTTCATTTTTCGACCCAATATTCGCTTTTTTTCTTATTTTTTAAACAATTGGCTAAAAGCACAATGTTAACGCGCCTCTGAGAAAAAAAATAGCTTTTTTACCCTATCGAAATATGTTAACCGACGTTTTATAAATAATGCCTTAAAACCACATTATCAAGCCTTTTCAAACAGATGTCTCACTTTAGTATTTAAATGATAACTATTTCACTATAATTTAGTGCTGGCGGTCCAGAGTTATTTAATGAAAATGTGACCGAAAAACCGTGAAACACTGGTTATCAGATTATTGCTAAACAATCTTGGTCATTGATAATCAGACTTATAAAACTCAAAAACCACAACTGGTCATCACGCTTGTACTGAAAACCATAGACAACTGGGCATCACAATCGTACTGTAACCCGTAGATCAGTGTCACTCAATTTTGCTGGAAACCGTACATCAAAAACCACTATATTTTATGAAAAAGTCTCACACTATGTTCCAAGCTTTATGAGTTATAATTTCGAAGGACCTTACCTAAATCTGATTTATTAAAGTAATAAGAAAGCAAAAAATCCGCTTAAGATGAAAAAGCCAGGGCGTCGCGTAGCGATGCAAGTCCTCCTTCGAACTAGCGAAGAGCCGCAAGAGGAGGTCTTTACATTCCCCTGTTTGACTATTTTCACAAAAGGACGTGTGATGTTTGTTCAACCAAGAGAACAATAAAAAAATATAGAATAGTTTAAATAACATAGCTTTTATTTATCTTAAAACAGCCACAAGAGGTTGTCACCATTACTTATTTGAAAGTATCTCTGTCCACAAAATCTCTTCTCAAAATATGTAAATATTCCTATCGGCCAAATGATCACTAGTTGTTTATTCAGACGGTGCTCAAAACACGAAGACGTTAATCAACGTTATTGAGATAGCACATAGAAACAGTTTCTTTCGTAAATAATAATCATTGAAAGAGGCAAATTTAACTACTAAGAAGAAGACAGCAACGGAGAAATAAAAGGACGCAATATTCTAAACTTTAATATCGGTCAATAACCAATATGCTAAAGCATGCCAAGAACTGGACTTGGTCGAAATAAGATTTAAGTTCAGAAACATATATGTTAATCACAAATTTGACATGTTTTGGGTAGACATAGTTAATATGCAAGCATAAGACTGTCCGATATTGAAGAATTTGGAAAATTGTTCGAAAACCCTGATTCGTCTTGGGACTTGAAATCTACGTAAAAAGAGTAATTATTTACATCTAAATAGATAGATTTGGTGCTATTAGCATCAGAGGAAAATAGTTTTTGATAATTTATTCAAAATCCGTTGCTGAACTGCAGTTTGATATCTTGCATTTTATGGTTGTACTATACTAGAACTATCTTGCGCATGGTTAGTGAGCTATAAACAGCAACGACAGCGGCCTACGAAATCTACACGCAGTCCTGGATCTAATGAAGCACATTATTTTGTATAAGAAGAGGTGACACTTATTAAATATCATCTCTGGAAACCAAACATTATCTCCGCTATCGCACTGTATCTATACAATTTCTCTCTCTATATATAAATATTGCCAGTTTTACATGTCTTTATAACATAAGTCTGGGCTAAAAAAAAGTGAAAAAAGTGAGAGGACACACACGATGCTACTGAGGAAATATTTTATGAGCGAAAACGAAACAAAATTCAGTTCGATGAACGAAATTAATTGTAAAAACTAATGGCCAAAGTACTTTTGACAAAGAAAGTATCGGATACTTCCTCATTTGCTTAGACAAATGCAAGCAAGTAGTGGTAAAGTTTAGTGGAACAGGTAAGACTAGAATGTGGAAGTATTTTACGGAAAATGAAACAAGAAAATGGGCAAATATATTGCAAAACCGTATAAATGGATATAACAGGTCAATACACAGATCTCTTTAGATATTCGCAAACTGATTATATTAAACATAAAAACAAGTCAAAAATATGGATTTACCCCAACATAACTTTAAAAAAAAAAATAAAAAAATAAAAAAAAATTACTGAATCAGGAATTAGTGAAGAGGAATACTAATTCGAAATTGATATCATGAAACTTTCCAAATTATGTCGCATTATATTGCATTCGTCATCATAACGAGTCATACACATATAGTTTAGGAGATGTGTTTGCGGGATTTCATTAGTGTGAATGAATACACATAAGGTAAGAGCTAGCACATTATTGTACTGCACCAGGACCAGCTAGTTTAAAAATAAGTAAGATAGAATTAATATCATAAGAGGAATGAATATATATTATTAGTCTTTTTCTGGGAATCTCGTTTGTCAAACAAGAAGTCGCGGCATCCCGAATTTTGCTTTGCTGTTTTTGTATTTTAAGTTCAATTTTTTTTTTTTTTTTTAATTTGCTCATCCCAAACGTTTATTGATTTTTGTTTCTTTTTTTACTTTTTTATTTTCATGTTGAGATGGAAGCTCGCGGCGGCATCCAAAATTTGTTGTTACTCATTTGCATTTTTATGTTTAAACTTTCTTTTAAACTTGCTCATCCCATTTTTTATTATTTTTCTTTTCTCTAAGTCCCACCCACATTTGTCTTTCTACGTGTCTCAGCTTCTACACAAGAGGTCTCGAGATCAAAACTCGAGGCTTCATCCCAGATTGGTTTTCATACTTTTTTGTATGAATATGTTCTAACTTTCTTTTAAACTGACTCATCCCATTTGTTTTAAGAAATATTTAATTTTTCTTTAAATTTCATGTTCAAACATTTTTTTAACACTCCCGTCCTAGGACGGGTAATTACGTGTCTTTTTGTGTGTCCCGGATGCCAAACAACACGTCGCTAGTCGGATGTCTTTGCGGAATCCCAATATCGTTTTACCCTCTCGTATTTTTAAAATCAAACTTTCTTTTAACTCGCTCATCCCAGTTTATTATATTTGTGATACTTTTGTATTTTTATATTGAAACTTTCTGTTATCACTTATGACCTAGGACGGACAATCCAACTGCCAAATAAGAGGTCTCAAGTTCGAAACGTCGAGGCTGCATCCTAAATTATTTTATACTACTTGTGCATTTTTTGTTCAAATTTACTTTTTACTTTTGCACCTTCGATCACTTTAGATACATTTGCCAGTGTAATTATAGATATAAATTCTGATAAAGAGCAAAATGATACAACTGTTAATGACCTATCAGAATCTGCAAAATCGAGTGGAATTCGACATTTCGTTCTGAATGCTATAAACTGAATAGCTTCTGCACCTTTGTTTTGGGCGCTACCAGGTACTATTGTTAACTTTCTAAGTTTTCCACTCATTATTTGATTTTTTTTTTTTTTCTTTGTTTAAACATATTGTATCGTCACTGTAGGATATATTACAACATATTCAATAGGACAACATAATTATGATGAAAATTGTTTGGAGAAGGGTTGAGGTGGGGGGGGGGGCGAGCAGGCACAATGACAATAATTACAATCTGTGCAAGGTATTGAAATCGTCCTGTAGCGGTTATATATTTTGCATACATGATGTAAAATTCTATACTTTTCATTTGCATCGCCCTTTCGCCAAAGTTGTAAATCCAAGCTAATAGTTCCATATGACATTGAAAGTAATTTTCTCATCAACTCAGTTCGTTGTCTACTGTACGTGGAACAGAACACGAGAAATGCATGGCGGTTTCGATGTTACAGCAAGAACACAAATCAGTGTCTGCAAGTTGCATACGGTAAAAATCAACTTTTAATAAACTTACATTATATCGTAATCTAGAATGAATAATATCCAATTTTCCACTAATAAAACTTAGCATTTTGCTAGAAACGATTTTTGGATATAAACACGTTTTAACGCACCGTAAGACGTACTAAACAGAGTATCCTGTTCGATATTGTTCCACAAAGATAATGTTGAGCGTGCAAAATATAATTCTTTTAGAATTCAGCCAAAAAATGCAAACGCCGAAATTTTTTGAACGTCGAATGTTATTATTTGTTTGTTCTGACATAGGATAAGGGAGTAATTTAATTATATAGACTGATGTTTTGCCCGTTGTAATGTTGTAGGGTGTAACTAATGTTTGTCTTTATTCTCCTAGACTGCAAACGTTCACACCCTGTTTCAAACTAGAAAGATTGCCTACTAGTGTATTTTTGAAGTCCTATAACTATTCTTGCCGCTTCAAGCTGTAGTTTTTCCAATTTGTTCTGAACCGATCAACGAGCAACCGTCTGAGACTGCACTGGCATATTCCAAGATAGGCCCAATATAAGTGATATAATGCTTTGATAAAATTTGCATGCTTAGTTTGTATTTAGTCTTCTTAGACTGGCTATTCGAGATGATGCATTATTTAAAAAAAAAAAACTATCAATGTAACAAGTCTATTTGGTATTTGATGAATGTAATAATCCTAGATGGCGTTGAAAATCCACATGTTTTAAGTTCGACATTATCCAAAACGTGTTTAGGATTATTTATTACGGTCTTGTTTGTGAAAAACATAGCCACTGCTTTTCCTGGATTAAACTTTAGGAGCCATTGCTTGGACCAGTTATGCTAGATCCTTATTTATGAAAAGCTCTATTTCAGCACAGTAAGGGGGATTAATTATGCTGAGATGAGTCATATGCGCAAAGAGGAGTGAGAAAGCTCATACCATGGGCAATATCGTTTACATAAATTAAGAACAAGAGAGGCCCAAACACGGAACCTTGCGGCACACCAGCATTTATAATCATTTCCCGTGAATATGTTTTGTGCAAAATCATCGTTTGCTTTCTATTACGTAATTAAGTCTCAAACCAGTTTATCTGATTACCTGGAAAAATATATGCCTTTAGTTTAAATAACAAGCCTCTGTGCCGGATCCAATCAAAAGCGTTTGATAGATCAAAAACTATAATAACAGACTTTAGAGATTGTTTTAATGAATTGCAAACACTGTGATACATTTCAATAAGTTGAAAAACAGTGAATTGATCAGTAAAGAACGCGTGATTGATACTTATAAAAAGGCTGTTTTTAGGAAAGCAATTATATACTTGTTGAACAATTGCATCGTTCAAAGATTTTTGCGATACAGCAAAGTATAGAAATTGGTCTATAATTGGCAATATCGTGTGGATCAACTTTTATCAGGAATGGGAAGAATGTGCGCAAGTTTCCATTTATCTGGACATATTTTCCTTCAAACATCGATTAAAAACGCATTGTCTGTGGTGGTGCTATTGTTTCACTGACTCCGTTACACATTCTATGACTTACGCCCCAAGGCACAGTTTCTTTATTGACGCAAATGGAATTAATGCTCTCTATAATTACTTTTTCAGTAATAATAATTGAGTTTAGGGTATCAAAGCATATTTTTGAATAGTAGCGAGAGGAAAATTAATATCATCTATAGTTAAAAAGAGGTAAAGTGATCATTTAATAAGTTAGCCTTTAAGTTTTCATCATAGATGCAAAAAATTCTTGTATCTGTATGTGGTGGAATATAATCTGAAGGATGTTATAAATTTCCAAAATGTTTTAGGTAGATTGTTTCAAAAGGATGTTATAAATTTCCAAAATGTTTTAGGTACATTGTTTCAAAAGGATGTTATAAATTTCCAAAATGTTTTAGGTAGATTGTTTCCGAGTTTGAAAGATGCGCATCAGTATTATCCATATATTACTTGTAAGCACACTTTTTTCATGATGTTTACTTTATTCCTGATTTGTTTGAATTTGTTTCAGTCGTTTGGCCTATCAGAATAGACGGTAAATTTGCATGCTTTTTCCGTATCATTTTTCTTAATTGGTAGTAAGATCACGATTTTTCGTTTCGGCAATTGTTAAATTGCTACAGATTTTACTCGAAATACTAAAGTTTCGAATTCTAATAGTTTGGTTTTGATTACATCAGTTACCACATCAATATCAATTTGTGTTAGCAATAGATCTTTCCAATTAGCTCTTGTCATCAGAGCGTTCTATTTGTTAAAATCAGCTTTTTTGTAAATCCAGACATGGTGCATGTAGGCCGCTTGGTAGTGCACATTAACGTTGATTGCCATATTAGAAGCATAATGATCACTATATTCTCTATGATTTTTTAAGATGTCTATTTGAACTGTATTTGCTCCACTACGTACAAAGAATGGATCAAATAAGGGTTTGGTAGTAGAAGTAAGTCGTGTAGGATTTGTTATTACATTTTGTAAACTATATCTTGCCATTAAAATACCACAATTGAGAGAGAGAGAGAGAGAGAGAGAGAGAGAGAGAGAGAGAGAGAGAGAGATAATTGTGTGAAAAAGATAAAGAAAACAATAGATTAAATCATGTTTACAATGATCTCGTTATTGAGATAATTTGCTGGTTAATTGATTGGAATAGATCTGAGAAAGTGATGTAATGATTCTAAAGTTGAAGCAAATGCTTGCTACTATGTTAAAGCTATACATTAAATAAATTCAATATAGATTAGCTAAATATAGAGTTCTGCTTCTAGATGAAGTCGGAATGTAAACACCTTAATACTTGACGTCACATTGCATTCTAATGATCTCAACGGCAAGGTAGCTATAGAGAGACTCTCATACATGTATACACGCGTACCCATACACACCTGCATTAATGCACAATCACATATAGACTTCAATGCATATATATATATATATATATATATATATATATATATATATATATATATATATATATATATATAAACGTACAATTGTGTTTGTACATACAGATACACATACATTTATAATTGCAGCTCTTAAATTTGCATATGCCAGTAAATGAGTCTAATGACATTATTGTCAGTTGAAAATAGAACATCACTCAAACTGGGATAGCATTAGTCAGCGATGCAATTCAAGCTAAAAGCCGATCAAAATTAATGATACAAGTTAAATATAATCAGCCGCACGTGCAGATTCGTCAAAGCGACGGTAGAGATTAAGTACGAATTTCACAAAGTTTGCGAAGTATACATAATTATTGACAATATTTCACTTGTGTTCACACATAAAGAATTGGAGATTTAAATATTTAATTAATTAAAGTCAATTAGGAAGTTACTGAGATATATGTTTCTGACTTTACGTCAAATATCTCACCTACTTCTTCTTCCCTGACTGAAATATTCCTATCCCTTGCACAAAAAGAATAGATGTTATTGTTTTTCTTACGTTCTCCCAGTTTTCTTATTTGGCTATACCTAGTCTTATTTACACCCTCCGTAACGAATATTCCACTTTCATTGTTTTCAGTTTCTTGTTTTCCTGCAGAATACTGGCTCGTGTACGATATGACACAAACTTCACAATTATTTGTATTCTGCGCGATTTCTTTTCAATTGATCCAAACATATGAGAGCAGTCGAAGTGACAAATCTGCTACATGTTTACTTTGAAGAAAACAGTGACCACAGTATCTGTATTAAACTCCGCTGGGTCCGTAGAGGCAGCTGGAATATTTATGATACGGTGGTTGTTCCGCCTCGTATACGGTTCAAGATTGTCTAATGTATCACTTCATGCTTTATTATCTTTATTCTGCTTAGATATCGTCTTATTAATCTATTTATATCTTGGACCAGCTCAGGCAACTTCTTTCTTAAGGGTTTTAAGTGATGTTGCATGGCTGCCTCAATAGCTGGTGAAACTGTATCACCCACGACCGCTGTTATCATTTGTTTCAGGGCCTACACGACAAATGGAATAATAAAACTCAGGACGTTTGTAGTGGTGAATGCGTCCACGATAGCCTTAGGTAAATCCAGATTATAGGTTACACCTGTCCCGTCCGCAGTAAGTTCGGATTGCACCTTTGTAGATACGGCGTTTGGAAAATCCATATTTGATAAAGCATTATCAGCTAACACTGCCATAACGAGATGTCTGTCAAGCTTAGGGTCAGGAAAGCGGTTAGGGGAGTCCGTGCTGCTTGTACTCAATGGTCACTTACGATCTAGATCAAAGTCCATGAACAAAGCGGATAATGACATACATAAACTACTCAAAAGATAACAAACCTAATCCATATCGTTTCAAAATTTCAATTTCCCTACAGTCTGGTTTCAGACTCAAACCATACACATTACAAATTTACGTAAGTCGAATCACATCTAAAAAGTTGTTTTACAACCGTTTTTCACACCTGTTACACTCTGTTGCCATTTTGAACATTTCACTCATTATATCAAGATCTATTTGTTCAAATATAATCTAGTGGATGAAAATATTTAACCGTCATGAAAATGTTATATTCATTCGTTTAAAATTATCGTACAAAATGTTGACGTGTTTCATCAAGAGTGCTACAATATTGTTTTCAACTGAAATATTTGCATCTCCTGTACCCTTTAACTTCGAACGATACGAAATGACTATTAACCGCCAAGTACAATCACATCATGCGCCTCTAGTTTAGTCATTACATATGGTGAATGTTGTTCATGTTCTATTCTACTTGAATGATGTATTGATGAAAATACTGAAACGTGTTTGTGCGTTTCATTGCTTGTTAGCAGTTAGATATTTTCCATTTCTTGCCGCCTTACATAATTATTTTTAATTACATTTAGATACGCTTATTTAAGAACACTTAGCGAGTTCTCAACGAAATGTACAGC
>JAECUM010041847.1:0-56836 GCA_016617855.1 Megalonaias nervosa
TACAGACGTAATTTATGTTACACAGAGATATACACAAATTCCAAAAGTAATCAGAGACAACTTCAATATTTTAGTTGTGTTTAATGGCGTAGATAATCATACGCTGCAGAATATTTATTATACTTGGTGTTCAGGCGACATGGACATGAACAAATTTAAAAATTTCTTTTCAAAAGCACAAGCTGCTCCTTTTGGTTTTGTAACGATAAATTTACATGATCCTAGGTCAAGATATCGCAACGGACTTAATACAATTTTTGGATAAAAATCATAGCAGCAGTAGAGCTAATTTAGCTGAGTGTGGTTCTCCGATACTCATTATTGATAATATCTATATGGCTGTTTAATTTATAGCAGCAGTAGAGCTGTTGAAGGACATACGCACGTGACCAGATTGTGAAAAAATCTGGTCAATTAAAGAAGTTTTCATTATTAAAACAAAAACTTCTTTTTTTTTCAGGGAACCCTTAATTTTCAAAAATAAGGTCTCAGGCAAGTGGTCTGTTCAGCTCTACTGCTGCTCTTATAGATCTAGAATGGTAGCAGATTGGATGCTTCTCAATTCGTTTTTAAAGATGAAATAGCTATTAATTTTTGAAACGGAAAGAATAAAATATATATTAAGAAGCTGAGTTACAAGAAAGATTTGTTTATAATGTCGCACAATATTAATGTTCAACTGGATCCAATCAAGAGGTACGCAAGTATATTCTCTTTAATCATAGACAAAGCAACAAAATACAATTTTATGCTAAAGTCGAGATTGAGATATTTCTTGCAAGCAGCAGCAGAAAAGTCGAATCCTATAACTGTTTCAGTTAGAGATTTCGCTGAAAAATAAAAGACCCCAAACTTTTCTATTTGGGTTAGCTAATTTTTGTTACTTTATTTTTTGACATTTATGTTTTCGTTTTTATGGCGTGTTTGTTTATGTACCCGCTCACTCAGTTTTTTTCGTCGCTTTCCCTACTGCTGTGTGGTGTGCATAATTAAATCATTATTATATCAATAATGGAATCTCACACAGCTAAATTAGCTCGACCGCAACTAGAGGCAACTAAGAAATATATCCCCGTCCGTGATTCGGTCAAGCAGCAACTACAAGAGCGTCAGGAGTCTCAGGTGGAATTTACAGAGGGTACAGAATGGTTATTTAAACCAATTGTCGAACCAACAAAGAAAATTGTTAAAGCAGCTAAGGCAACACAAACATCTCTTGAAACATTGCATGTTGATATTGCTAGGCGTCTTCAACCTCCTCAAACACCATCTGAAGTTCAACCACGACCTCCGCCAAGAGCCAGAATTAACATCATAGATAAATTCACACCTGAAGCTATTGCTGCTATCAGAGATCAAACTCAATTACTTAATATTGGCGCGTTTGGATATTAGAATAGAGAAAAATATGTAAAAAAACGAATATATAAAAATATGAGATATGCGATTGGATTAGGGAGGGACATAGATCGCATCGCTACTGATACTCAGCAAATCAGATCTGGGGAAGATATTAATAATTTTGGCATCTTTAACCAGACAGTATATGAGTATATTAGACAAGCAAGGCAGGAAAACAGGAGACAACAAGAGGAAGAAGCTAAACTAAGGAGGGAATAACATTCACCAAGGAGGGAATTACATTCATCAAGGTGGGAATTTTCAACAAGGAAGGAATTGCATTCATCAAGGAGGGAGTTACATTCACCAAATAGGGAAGAAACAACTGGAAGTGGTCTGAGCGATTGGGTCATTCAAGTAAGTTGTCTTATTACTCCATGTCCCAGCAACCTCCTTGCCGATGTTGAACAATTAGAAATTTTGAACGGTGGAAAACGAGCTAGTAATAAATTCCCCAGAAATTACCAATGAAGCAGCTGATATTTGTCAGAGATTATTTACAGGCGGTATCATGGATATTAATGCTTATTGGTCCCTCATCGATAAAAACGCCGATGATTATCGCAGTGATTGATTAAGGTATACAGTAAAATCAGTGACAAGAAAATAAGATGCTCATACATAATGCTCACCGTGGGACGATAATGGTCAGGGTGATAAATTCGAGATTACCAGAATACAAAGAGTACTACGGAGATGGACTCGGTGATGTTGTTGGGGGTCTATTTACAAGCATAGCCCTAAAACAATACCGATTGCAAAGCAACTAGGGATGAAAGCTATTAATGTTGTTCATGATAAATGTGTTGGTGTTGGTGATATTACCGGTAAAGCATTCTCAGCAATCAAGGATAGACTATCACGATTAGTAGGAAAAAAACCTCCGCCAGTAAAATTACCCAGCACAGAAGTTATGCCTGCAAATGTTGGTAAGGTAATAAATCAGGCTGCGAATCAAAAACTAGCGGAGTTGGCTACGCCTGCAAATGTACGTAAAATAATAAATGAAGCTGCGAATAAAAAATTAGCAGAGTTGGCTGGTGTACCACAATCAGGAAAAGGAAGAGAAACAAATATAGCTGCCAGTCTGATAGCAGGAAGTGCTATTCGTGTTAGACAATAAAAAATATAATAAAGATCTTGAATCATGTATCTGATCACGCATTCGACATGGACGCACTAGTTCTCAAAGATAAATTGGTACGTGATTATCAGTATTATTCTTAGGACGGACGTGTACCTAACGAACGTGGAAGAATCGATTTACAAGATCAGGATACCAGCAGGTATTTCCTACCTGCTGAGGCATTCATCGAAGTAGAAGGTAGACATTTAAAATTAGATAATACTGATTACGGAAATGGTAATGAAGCTGATTTGGTTATTAATGGCATCAGGGCGTTATTTAAAAGTGAAACTTGTATGATTGATAGTCGGTAAATTTATGTTTGTCATAAGGACATCGACGTTGCCACGAAGATACCTGGAATTGGAACAATTGAGCAGGAGAAGATACTCGGGTATATTTATTTTCAACGGGCTTTGTTCCTTCTAAACGAATCATGAAGACATCATTGAATAATGTAGCAGGCATTACAAACAATACATTCGTCTCATTGTTTTCTATCCTAGGTTGCAACTACTCACATGCTAAGACTGGCAAAAACAATCGTTTTGCGCTGTTTAAAACACAGTTTTTCTCTTGCTCACGAAGTACATACTTTTCCTTACAAACACATTAAGAAGATTATTCAGTCTCTGAATGCTTCATGGCTGCTTTTGATTGCGAGAGAAGAATTCATGGCAATTCATTTCCCAATCTATTTGTACAGAACAATCTCTCCGACATATGGTTTCTTAGCTACGAAACAATAGGATGCATCTCAAAAACAATTGATATTTGCATTGTGTACTTCAAATTGTATTGCGAAATTAATGCAATATCAAATCGCAAGTTATGTGTGTCTCTGCTGATCAAAACGTGTAGATATCTTATCATCAGCCCCAGCAGCAGAGAGGGTGAACATACCATTTGCCTGAGACCTTATTTATGAAAAATAAAGCTTCGTACGAAAATGAAATCTCAACGTCAATAACGTTAAACCAGCATCTCTAACTTTGCCTCGTAGGAATCCCTGTTGGGTTAGCTTATTCTGTTACTTCGATGACGTTTTTTTTATTTCATCGCTACGTGTATTCGTTTACGTGTTGGTCACTTTTGTTGGTCGCACCCTCACTGCTGCTGTGGTTTTTATCCAAATATTGTATCAAGTCCGTTACGATATCTCGACCTCGGATCATGTAAATTTATTGTTATAAAACCAAACGGGGTAGCTTGTGCTTTTGAAAAAAAAAGTGTTTGAACTTAATCATATCCATGTCCCCTGAACACCAAGTATAATAAATATTTTGCAGCGCATGATTATCAACTCCGTTAAACACAACTTAAATATTACAGTTATCTCTGTTCACTTTTGGAATGTGTGTATAACGCTGTGTAACATAAATCACGTCTGTATTTTTATGTCTATCTCGAGAAAATATCCTAGCTGGATTTGATTGTTTGTCCAGCATAACATTATCGTATACTACTAAATTATTAATACTCCCATCAAGATCATCTACAGATGGCGCTTCATCAATATCAGTTATAAAGTCAATAATGTCACTGTCTTCATTTAATGATTTTGCATTTTCATTAAAATCTTTAAATACTTCATAGCATCGCTGATCATCTACAGATGGTGCTACTAAATATAATTTATCCCACTTCAGCCATCTCATTATCAGATTAAGCAATAATTGCGTCTTCCCACTTCCAGATGGACCTATTAATATCATTCTGATAGAATTCGGTAGCGCTGGCTGATGCTTGACTGGCTCTTGTTTTCATGTCGCAGAAAAGTCAATTATATCCATATAATAAATAATATGAATGTATATTGTGTTCGATGCAGGGCAGCCACGTCCACCATTGGATTAACAACAATAATAACAAAAAATAAAAAGCGTGCACTAGCAGGTAAGTGTGAAAAGTGTGGCACAAAAAATGTAAATTTATTTCAAGTATAAAGACAGGAGGCGATATCACCGCTTCGTTGGGAAAATTACCAGGATTACCTTGGGGAAAAACACTTACCGGGTTATAATTATTGTGGGCCAGGAACTCGTTTAGATATTCGTCTTGACAATCAAGATCAACCGAGACTTGGTGAATATCCCGTAAATGGAATCGATCAAGCATGTTACGTTCACGATATTGCTTATCGAGATAAAGATTTACAACAACGACATCTCGCCGATATAAAATTAATTCATGCCATAAATAATGTAAAAGATAAATCACTTCGAGAAAAATTAGCTGCTTTTCTGGTAAAAGCTGGTCTGAAAGGTAAAATAATGTTAGGGGCTGGGTAATTAATTATATGATTATTATAATGGAGTCCATTTATTATTCCCCAAGAGGATATTGGAAGGGCAAAGCAGCGATTAGTAAACTTGCTGAAGCTGCAAAAGTCTCACGTGCTGTTGCTGCAGCGTGGTTGGCACGACAGGCAATATGGCAAATCTATCTACGTCCACCTAAAAGAATTCAGTTCGTGTATTTTGATGTCAGCGTCCCCAATGAAGTTCATCAAGCAGATATTTTGTTTTTACCGCACGATACTATTAAAACACGTGGACGTAAATCACGCACATACAAATACACGTTAACTGTCGTTGACGTTGGAAGTAGATATAAAGAAGCAGAACCACTGTCAACAAAGACAGCAACTGAAGTTGCATCTGCGTTTGAACGAATTTATCACCGAGGATCCGGACCACAAAGTGGTCTACGATGGCCACAGTTGCTACAGGTTGATCCTGGCGAAGAATTTCTCGATGCAGTGTCATCGCTGATGAAAAAAAAAAGATGTCAAAATCAGACGAGGGCACATTGCAATTCATCGTGATCAGGGAATAGTTGAACGATTTAATCGAACACTCTCTGAGCAGTTATTTGGATACCAGTATGCAAAGGAAATAATTCAGGCAGATACAAGATCTCGTGAATGGATTGCTAGATTACCAAGTGTGATAGCTGCGTTAAATAATGAAATTACTAGTGCAACTTCTATGAAACCTGTTAATGCAATTACAAAGAAACATATGCCCCGTAGTGATGGTTACGGACAACGACGTGACTTTTCAAAACAACCAGTGTTAGGTAATGTGACTGTAAGATATTTGTATGAACCTGGTGAACTTGAAGGGGGTAAAAAAGGAACAACTAATCCTATCTGGAGTGTGACTACACATAAAATTTCTAGCGTGGTTAGATCCACCGGTAGACCCGCCATCTACAGACTGGATTCAAATGCTCCTCAGCGTGGATTTGTACGCGAACAATTACAAGTAATTCCTGAGGACACCGCGATCATTTTTGTAAACTAGCACCAGGGCGTCCAGCGCCCCGACGTCGATTGCATTCAAGACATGTCAATGTGACATTATCACGTGTATGACCAAGATCACTATTAATCCTGTCTACGGTGAATTGTCTTGGATTATTACTCGAATAATCCCATAGCATATTACAGTTACAACTTGCACAATGATTATTCTGTCGTTGTTTTAGCGTCATAATAAATTCAACGTCAATGTTAAAATCGCTATTGTTTCTTTTGTCACATTGCTTATAACCAAATAGTTTTTTTCTTATTACGCCAACAACAACTTCGTTGTTGTCGCTAGCAGTTTGATTATTATTTTTTGTGGAGTCTATGACAACTCTATGCAGTTGAGATATTCTCCTGACTCTAGATACTGCGAGATAAACTAAATTTGACCATTCTATTCTATCATCGACAATCCAGATATTTGTATCAGTAATAGTTAGTCCTTGTGACGAATGAATCGTTATGGTGTATCCCAATCTCCACGGTGAGTTATTCATACTCAACACGCTCTCAACAACATCAGTATCAACTAAAACAATATCATTCAATACAAGATTTTGTTTCTGGACGCTTTCAGTGTCTCGTCGTGGAACTTCAACTTCAATATTCTGTCGTCGAGTATCTGCTGGGTGATAATATAATGGTACAGGTAACATTGGAAATCTTTCCTTGTGCAACAGAAATAATTTCTCTTGCAATTCATCACGAACTATTTTTCTACTCGCAACTATCAAATCATTTGGTGTCCATAAATTCCAAAAATCTTTCACAGGAGTTTCCGGAATTATTTCACGCATTATCTCACATTATATTGTATCTGGCTGTAGTCTGATTAATCTTTTAAATTCTTTCAGAGGTTCATCAATGGCTCTATGATCATCATTTATTTCTTCATAATAATCCACAAATGATTTTAACCACTCATGTGGAGACTGCCCAATTTAAGGTGATGGTTGATCATGATCGCCGCACATAATTATCGCAGTATTTTTTGTCAGTAACCAATCAAGAAATATTTTTAATGTTTCTAACGATACCGTACAAATCTCATCACAGATGATGATTTTGGGAATATATTTTTCACCCATTCGCTCAGGTGTCCACGTATCTCCACACCATCTGAAGAAACTATGATAAGTTTGAGATTTTACTCCCGTTGTTTTATTTCTCTTGCTAGTCTGTGTGTAGGTGTCAACACAATCATATCAACGGAGTTTGAAGAACTCTGCCGCAATAATTCAATCGCACGTGTTGTTTTACCAGATCCTCCAGGTCCATGGAGATAAATGGTTTTATGTCTAGACACGGAATCAAATACACATGGTGATGTTGATACTGGTATTTGATTGTCATTACCGTAATATGTCTCCGTGATGTTAACGTCGTCTGATTCAGAATAGTTGAGTATACTTTCTTGTTTTATTCTCCATTATCCCCATTCGCCACTACCGAGCAAAGGTTTTACCAAATCCACATATTCGTTATTTATATAAAATGAATCCGTAGCAACTCTGACAGCGTAACAAGGAAACCTATTTATCATCGATGATAAATTTATAGAAACGTAAGCGAGCATAGAAGATCTTAAATAAGTAAATTGCGGTGATTCACCATCGATATAATTCGCTATTGTACCTAGTTTGGTTCCGTCTGATGAATAAGCATTATTTCTGCTTATAAATATTCCTTTGTTCGTTGTATCAGTAATTATAAAATCTAACTCAGCATCATCCATGATTAATCTTGTACAATGTCGTTTATGATCATATGATCCTCCTTGAGTATTTTTCTACCGAGATCTTTTGCAACTTTATTTTCATAATCAATTTTACCCCAATCTTCGCCTGACTCTGTCAGGGGTGATTGTTTCTTTTGTTGTGGTAACCAAACTTGTTTCTGCGGATGATATGATATAATAGCTTCACTTACACTCAAAGACGTTAAGATTTCAGCATCGAGCATGTTTCGTAATAAAACTATTGGAACCCAATATTTTTCTGAGAAATGTCTACCAAACCACGCATAAACGACCGGATGAAGCTTATTACGAAATTTAACTGATTTTACAGAAGTGAATCCAGTTAAATCAAAATCAGGTAATGGTCCATTTTTCGCAACTCTTGTCATTTCATGTCTCGGATGTCCGAATCTTTTGAAATATTCAGAACAGTCTCCGTATCCAATAAAACTTCCAGGATAACGCGCAACCATATCAACGGATATAACTTTACGATGATCGTATCGGGTATTCCATAATCCGCCATGTCCATATTCGACACAACTTTTCTGAACATCTTCAAGGAATTCTGGTCGTGTTGGTTTCCATGAATATTTATCTTGAGCAAAGTGAGCAGCAACTGATGGAACTGTAAAACAATTATTTAGTAATTGTTCAACTTCAGAATTATATTCACGCCAAAGGCGTTGTGCAAGATTTTTCATTTCTTGATGGAGAGATTCTCTACGGTAAATATCTCCGTTAGGTTTTAACAAACTGATCGTAATATGCGGATTCTGAACTCTGAAATAACCAAACAGATACAGGATCAATCTTACTGAGATCGCGGATAGCATCAAATATATAATCGCTATAAAATTTAACTGTCCTATCTCGTGGAAATATTGTTGCAGCATCAGTCCATGCATGTGCGTTATGATCAATGATTGTTATTGGAGCTCCTCTTGATGGATATTTTGACTTATATATAATCTCTCCGGTTAGTGTTTTTACTGTTATTGAAAATTTTATTTTTTTTTTTTCTAGCTTAGCAACGTCGCTGATAGATGCTCCGGTATCTTTAACTGTTTCTGCCCTCTCATTTATTTTTGTACGTCTTAGATCAGTTAAACCGTTTCCGCGTATTGCTTTTGAGAAATGTTCCATAACTCGCTCAGCTACGCAGTTTAGTCTCCTTGACAATTTCATTGGTTTGAGATTATCAACGCTAGGTTTATCATTTAGCGGATATATTGCATATATAACTGCCGTTACAGGATACGTTCGTTCATAATACGATTTATCAATACCAGTCAATATTCCTGGTTTTGATTGTTTATTTAATGCAACAGTATTATTTCCAGTATGAAGCCGTATGGGTACACGTTTATCACGAATAATCCAAGTGTCATCATCTGTCTGCACAATAAATTTTACTAAAATAATTTATCTGTTATTGTCGAGGTAGTTAATAATATTTTTACCTCGTTCGTCACTCATTCTAGTGTCAACAACACCAGCGGTGGTGTCGTTCATAATCCTGAATGTCGACCAAGAGTGAGCCGCACCATCGTTGCGAAATTCTTTTTCACCTTCACGGATACGATCGGTTATATCACTATTTATCAAAACCAGATCTTGCATCGAAAAATTAAATTCAGATTTTGGTAATTTGTCAAGATCAAATCTTGCAGTGGAAGGTTCAATTGTGGATAATCTCTCACATTCCTCTCTACTATATTTAAAGCAAATATATGTTTAATTAAACTTTAATTATATATATAATGATTCAAACAAACAACCGATGCAGATGGCTTATGATTGGATTTTCAACTCCTTGTAATAAATCATGCGTGAATGAATTTTGTGGCCAACACATGCAAAGCTATCGTAGAGGGAGTCTAGGACCAAAACCGTGTTTACGATGCGGTGTTGGGGTCAGAGGAGAAACCCAGTTGTGTGTAAAGTGTGGTGGTAAAAAATACAGAGAACTGAAACGATATTATGATAAGAAGTCGTCAGGTGAATCCCCCATAAAAACCGCTGAAGACTATCTGGCCAGATTTCAAAATAATCATTTAGACAAATAATATTATATATAAATGGAGCAAAAGGAATTTATTAAACATCCCATCATCAAGAATTATGAAGCGTCTCGTGATGGTGTAATCAGAAATTGCAGACTAAAAAGAGCAGTCGGTTATGTTAGTAATAAAGGATATGTTATGCTTAATACAAAGGGAAATAAACATCATTGTTCCCATAGTTTCTTGTTCGAGTGTTTTCATCGGGTCATCGAAGACAGACTTGTAATTAATCATATTGACGGTAATAAACAAAATAACTCTTTATGTAATCTTGAAGTTGTTACACAAAGTCAGAATTCTGCACTTGGAAACACCAGGATATGTAAAATGTTTGGAAAGAGGTCGGTTATATCCATAAATATAGAGACTGGTGAAGAGAGAATTTTTAATTCTATGAATGCGGCTGGGAAATATTTTGGTATTCACCCGAATTCAGTACAATATGTGGCAGATAATATTACCAAATCAGCATTTTCGGAAAAATTTGATAAAAAAATTACATTCCGGTATATATAATGAAGAGAGATAAATCCATCATCGCTGATAGAGCAATCAAGTAGTTGTCTCTCTTTTTTTTGTTATTGCCTTTACTTAACCACGCGTTTATATTCAGTGATAAGAATCCGTCATTGCTGATAAAGTAATTAAGCAGTTATTGTACTATAGTCTAATCGTAATGCTTAAATATCTCTTCAGTTCAGATATCTCAACTATATTGCAGAAAATATATCCTCAAACAGAACATAGATACACCAGCCGTGATATTATATCATAGGCCGATATTGTACACATATCGATCGCAGCAGACGACATGTATCATTGTTACTATACTGAATGAATCTACGCAGTTCTGTAGAAGGCGGAATATACCAGAATAATATCGATCCAACGCATTTACTAACACAGTTCTGGCCCGTAACAGTGTTACAGTTGAAAGTATAATATTTTAACAAGGCAAAAACGGCAGAAATATATAAAATTGCAGATTGTATTCAGAATCAGAATATTCTTTCGGAGTAGAAATTTGTCGTCCATGACATTGTCACGGATATTGGTAAAGACGAGTCTAATGTTATCACGTGTGAGACAGTGCGAGTAGTTATATACTTAAATTTAACTATATATTCATAAGAGCTCCAATAGCCGTGGGGTTAAGGCGTCCGAACTTTGTTCCAAACGTTGTTCGGAGTGCGGATCCACTGTGGAAGCTATCTGCGTGTTCGAGTCTCCAAAAATGCTAAAGATGTATTATCTTGCATTGGGCGACAGATGCTATTATAATTGGGGGCGCAAGCAAGCCCCATGAGATTTGATGTACCTTCACCATGTTGAACAACGTGGTGGGTGCAGTTTTGCACTTACCCCGGGGTTTGATTTTGGGGGAGGTTTACATGAAATCGCTTGCGTCCCTAAAGTAAACAGCAGGGTGATGTGAACTCGTGACCCTTGACAACGTCAAGGGGACCTCACTGAAGGGTACCCACATAGGGACATTCAGAAAGAATGTCCGCTGGACCAAAAAGTCTCAATAAGGTGCCTGTGGACCATCAGACAGATCTTAACCATGAAGAGTGCCTGTGGGCCATAAGAAAGGCCTTTACCAAATAAAAAAAGGACTCTTAGGACCTTATTGGCAAAAGAAGTGGAATGGTAGACTGAGCGTCATCGCTGCTGTTTATTTTTGAATTTATAAAATATATTTTTATTTTTATTCAGAATATATTTTTATTTAAACAAATAATTTATAATATAAAAAGTAATGAATCACGAAAACATCACATCAATTATTACTGCTATTAAGCAATTACAACACAGCGGCGAGAAAATATCTGACCAGCTTGATCCTGAAAAAATAATTAGTGATTTTGAATCATTACAATTTTGGAAGTCAGAAAATAGGTATACTTTGCCTTCCGATTATAGATTCATAAGTTAATTCAGCAGGCGATGTTACGATCGCTGGCGGCAATCACGGATACGCAGGTGAAATTATTTGTTCCTCTTTCACGGGCCATCGAAAAGGTTAGGTCAGAATTATCTCACGAATACGAAACGAAAAGAATTGTACACGCTCGTATAAAACAGCTAAGAGGTATCATGTCAGTGACTGTGTCACCGACGGAATTGCTGAACAAAGATGCGGAAGAATTACTGGCTAAAGATAAAGACGACGACGATGTCGTTGAGTGTGACTGTAGTGACTGCGTCACCAGTAACGAAGTCACTGACAACGAAACTAATAGGGTTATATCAGAATAATAATGGAGTAAAAAAAAATAATTATTTGATAATTTTTATTATTTTTTTTTTGCTTGCTGTTTTCCGCCGTGATGTAATCACGGACTACGATGACTCTCTACGATCTCACATACAAGTTTATATTCAACGACTCTGACCTAAGATCGAGCAAGTGGCCAGACTGGTCAGTAAGTTTGAAATGTATCCGTGATAAAAGACGACTATGACATCGCAGATAAACAACATTGATTGGTTCTGATACAATCAAATAACCTGGTGGGACTTGAGGCGTAAACGAGTAGAGAATGTATCCTTGTTGGACTTGATTGGATTTTTCACTGGTGACTTTGCCACTGACTTCGTTACCGACTTGATAACTACCGTCGATAACATCACATACTAGATTTACCGCGATCGTTGATGTGATATTAACGATGTTCGGTGAGACATGACGGCCGCCACCGTACAAATCGTTGTTGTATCGAAGAATACTTGCTGGTGGGGCTATTTTTCTCCACGATTCAAGGATCGCAGGAAACATATTTGCGATGTTAAGTTCAATTTTTGGGATATTATAATCCTGAAGCATTTTTAAATATTTTTCTTTATCAAAACGTCTAGTTAATTCATCAATACCATGTTTTTCAATAATTATTTTTTCAGTATATTTAATACTTTTATCTACCGCATCTATCATATGTGTATAGTCAGATATTACTGCGTTTAGATGCTTAATTAAATCAATAATATTTTTTTTTACATCGTCATTGTAATATTTTATTAAATCGATAATTAAATTTTTTACGTGTTCATGAATTCTATCAAATTCATTTTTGATTGGGATAAATAAACTATTAAAATTAACACCAATAACTAAACTTAGATATCCATAAAGTGCTGGTGGATCAATGTTCCATGAATGATATTTTCTGTATTCGGGTGTCTTTGTGAATTGTTGCTCCGTCGTCAAAACCTCATCTAGACGTGGTTGTGGTGGACCTTCATATGGAGGTGCAATATCTGGCCATCCTAATACTGACTTGATCGAAGACTGATATATATCAACGGCGTAATCCGGTGATAATATTTCAATCGCCGAAGACAGTGTTGGTTCGTGGACGGTAATAGCAATCTTTGATTCGCGACCCGTAACAAATTTAATTCTGCGCTGGAATTCTTCATTTATCTGTTCTATTTGATAACTGCCTGTTGGAATACTAACTACTTGCCAATCAGGAGTTCCATCGGGTTTGTTTTTAATTGCAAATACTAATGAATTATTCGGTTGTAGTCAACCAAACGACGCTGACCTAATATTTGGCCAACTATAATAAACCCGTAATTGCGCCAATGCTATCTCGGAAGGTGGTATTGCAGTTGGAAAATTAATACTGAATTCAGGATTAGTTGAACTCGCTGATATCATTGTGGTTCTTACCGGAGCATTATTAGTGACGATCTGTTGTAATAATTCCTGAGATCGCTGACCGAACGTTGACATTATTATACTATTATTGTTTTAAATCCTGTTCAGGAATTTTTTCATTAACGACGTTGTCGTCGAATACTTCATTGTAGATCTTTATTGCGATATTGAATTCTTCGTCAGATATTATTCCATCATTATGCAACGAAGAAATCAGTGATGATAATTTGGAATATGCGGTCGTTGCTGTGTGTAATTTCATCATGTACTCGTTCACTTTTTCATTCGTGCACGTATTTATCTTTTTCGCGATAAGATTAAATATTCCAGCGATCGACGTTGACGATGAAACAATGATTGTTACTACGATCGGCGCTGTCATCGTCAGCGTTGATAATACTACGCCGGTTCCAGACGCCACCGTGTACGTGATGTTGCTAATTTGTTTGTGTGGAATTTGAATCAGATTGGTTTTTTGAACGATACAAGGAATTCCACTGACAATATCATTGAGTTTCATGTTAATGTCGGTGAGTTTAATATCAACGGTTGGTGGATTTCCAAAAAATGCATTAGCAGTTTTGTCTACGTTTCTGAGAAAATTCATAAACAGTTGTATGTGATTATAAAAATCAGTTCTAAATGCGGTCATTCCTTCATTGATCGTCGACAACGAAGTTGTCATCGGAATATTTTTATCAGCCACATATTTTTTTTGTTGCGGCATCTTCACCTGCTGGTTCTCTTAAAGCAACGATTTTATTTCCATTCATGTTAAGTTCACCTGTCATTGTATCACCGGCGGATTTTAAACGATCAGCGACACTTTTCTTAATTTCATCTTTGATAGTTGCAATTGATACATATGAGTCTCTGATTCTACCATCGTCAGTAAATACTGGAATATTGTCCGTGGTAGCACCAAGAACTCTACGAATTATATCGACCCACTTGATGTTACTCGTCTTTAAAACACCGAATTTATCCTGAAAAATAACAATTTCATTTCGGTCAACTCCAGATAAATTCATAATATCAGCAAGATCGTCTTTGGTGGCGTATTTTGATAAATCGATATCATCTTTGCTCTTGCAGGTGCGAGCACTAGTAGAAGATCTTCCATAAATATCAACCATTATATTTACCAATGTCTGTTTAAAACAGTGGTGCGCGGCTATGCCTGGTGATGGTATATTCGTGTACAGTTTTAAGAGGTGGTTTCAATGATCTTGATACAGCATCAAGTACTGCTAGTTGTTAACGCCATTTTTCAGCACACGATAGGCTATACATGGCGGCCAGTATTATTGGTGGAGGAAGAACCCGGGAAAACCCCGGAAAGAACCACCGACCCACGAGAAGCTACTGGCAAGCTTTCTCACATATCTACATTGGCCGAATCCGAGACTCGAACCCACGCAGACAGAGGTGAGATGGCAGTGGTCCGTAACGGACAGCGCTTTAGACCACTCGGCCACTCGGGGCCCCAGTACTGCTAGTGCTTCACGGCCACATATTGGTGGATCCGTTAATGTTTGTGTTGGTAGCGTTGAATACCAGATTGGAATATTTTGAAGTCTGTCGATATATTTTAAAAATTCTTTTGGTGGTGCCAAACCATACGAATCAAAATAAACAATCCGACGTGGATCAATTGCATATGCAACCCAATGAGTGCCACGACCAGAGCTTTTATCGAGATTAATAATACTTGTTTCTGACAGATTTGGATTTTTCGGTAATTGATCACGCATAAAAACACCTCTAAATTTTTTATATTTAATCGCGCAGCAGCATCAAGTAAATCAAAATTCAATAGTAGAACTATCGTCGGAAAAATCAGCGAGTCCCTGGAATTCTTAATCCTTTTCCCTAAACGTTGTTTGGTCGAGACCCTGGAAGTCTCAGACCGTGACCTCGTCGTCGTCTTTTTTTTTAATCCTTTTCCTGTTGCTTTCTTTAATGCCATTCCAGCAGCGGTTCCAACTGCACCTAACGCAGCAGATTTTGCAACAGCTGGAGCGGCTGCGGCTATTAATGCTGGAATAGCTGCAAGAAGTGGAAATATTCCTCCGGTTTTAATAGTATCCTTGATTGCACCCACGGAAAGATTTAATCGTATTCCTTTATTGGCGTGTTTAGCTTCGTTGAATCTTTTAAACTGACGCTCGGTCAACGATAATTTATTTGCACCGCTCATTTGTTCTTGTTTTAATGATATTTTTGTTCCGCATCGTGATGCTAACGGTGATTGTAATCGTTTAATCTGACCCGTGGTCAGACTGACACTAACATGATGATATGACATTTATGATATATATTTGACTTCTAAATACTGATTTAAATCAGCGCTTGCATATTCTCTACGGGAGCATCAACGACTCTCATGCGGCCACCAACACCTTCAAGTATCATTGTTTTATCGGATAATATAACGGCGATTGCTCTGTAATTAGGAATTTCTACGATATTTCTGTTAACACGAGCTCGAAAATGTATATCTACAACAGATTGTCTGGTTAAATCTAAATGTTCCAGCGAAAAATAATAAATTGGATATAAGGTTGTAAAATCTAACTGTGAGATCTGTAAACCAGAATCAATATTTTGATCACGTCCCATAAACGACATCAGTCGATGATACGCACGCGCTACATGATTTTGATCAAAATTTAATAAAATATCCTCGGATGGTTCTTGATGTCCATTTATTCTTAAAGAAACCTCGGAAACACCAAGTTTGTCAAATATCATAATGCTACGTATTTGACTATTTACTCTTGCATTATTTTGAAGCGCAATGAATATATGTCGCGGTGCAGAAATACCTTGCTGAGAAGCTATTTGCCATGTAAATAGACCGATAATTGCACTTTGAATAGCATCTGTGGTCATTGTTAACCATGATAACGTCGATTTGCCACCTTGACCAATAAAAGAGAGTAGACGGTCTTCTTCAGATATTGTTGGAGTCATTACTGGCATCCACAATGAAAGCTTTGTTAGTACTACTTTACCATGAAGTGCCGCAGTTGCACCTGCGTCAGCTCCTTCAACGTGCCAGATTGCATCATCGTCCGTGGCTTTTCTTACAAGTACAACTGTGTGCTTAGCTCCAAAAATAACTTTTCTAACATTTCTGCAGAATCCAAAAATATGTGATAATGGAATTGCACATGAAAACATTCTATCCTTTAACATTGATTTACGTGATGCAAATCCTAAGTTGAAATTTGCGTTCATTGATATTACTGCGGAAGTTTCTGCGGTTCCTGCAGCGTTTCTTACATTACCTGTAGTTACATTTTTGTGACTTGGATGATCAGAAGTGTCCTTGGTAAACATCATTGATGGACCAGCTGATCTTGAATAATCGTCGTTGTATCGCGCAAGACCAAGTATCGTCGTGGCAACATCAACATCTTTTTGAATGGATTCAATATTTTTTCCATCAATCATGTACGTGGCACTGTCAAATAACGCCATGATGCCGTTGTTAACAAAACCAAATGCAACATCGTTATCGTATTCAGTATTATCCTCTTTAAAAATTTTACCTTCAACTTCAATAAATGCTTCAGCGGGCAAGAAATATCTACTTGTATCTTGAACTTGTAATTTGATTCGTCCACGCTGATCTGGAATTCGAGCGTCATAAGAATGATATTGATAATCACGCACAAACTCATCCTTGAGAACCGGTGCGTCCATGTCAAATGCGGGATCAGATATACGTTTGAACATGTTATGTTATTGATCATCGTCTAATATGAAGACCACTTCGGAGGAGACCACTCCCCGCTATCAGACTTGCTGCTACATTTTTCCCCCTCTTCAGCTAACTCTGCTAGTTTTTGATTTGCGGCTTGATTTATCATTTTACTAACACTTGCAGGCATCATTCAGTGCTGGCCAGTTTCACTGGTGGTTGAGGTTTTCGTCGTATTAATCGTGCTAGCCTATCCTTGATTGCAGAAAATACTTTACTAGTAACGTCACCAACAGTACTAATACCTTTTTCACGAATAACGTCAATAGCTTTCATACCTAATTGCTTTATAATCGGTATTGCTTTTGGAGCTATCCTCGAAAATAAACCCTTAACAACATCACCGATTCCATCTCCGTAAAATGTCTTGCATACAGGTAATCTTGAATTTACCACCCTGACCATAGCTGGTCCACGTTGAGCAGCGTGTATGATCATCTATTATAATAATAATATCTAACTGTTTAATCAGTGACTTAGTCGAGCGACCTTTAGTCGCTATAATAATCATCGGTAATTTCATTAATGAGTGACCGATACACGTTAATGTCCATGATACCACCGGTAAATAATCGTTGACAACTTGATGAGATTCCGTTAATAATTTCAGGAGAATTATTACCGGCTCGTTTCCCCCCAACCAGAATTTCTAATCTATCTACGTCGGCAAGGACGTTGTTAGGACAAGTAACAAGACCACTTCCCGTTGTTGTATTAATACCACTTCCAGTTGCGCCTTTATCCGAACTTAATGAATGATCAAGGATATCTGAGGGTTCTTCTGTTGGGGAATGAAATGTTTCTTCGCTGGATGATGATGACTGCTGTTGTTGTTCTGATTCTTTTGTCGTCGTTGCACTAGCCGTTTTGGCGATAGCGATGATGATGGTTGTTGTTGTCATTGTGCTTTTTGCTGCATCTGTTTTTATTGTTGTTGTATTTGTTGTTGTTGTTGTTTTGGTGGTAATTGCATGAACGAAATATAACTATCTATCATATGAATATATTCCATATATCTTGGATCGCTGTTTCGAGCTTGATCAACGTCGTAATATATACGATATATCCATTTATACCAAATATCGCGACTTAGAGGATCATCGGCGTATTCAGGTTTTAAAAACTGTTTTCGGTTCTCATAACCTTTCACAGCACTCGAAACTATTTGGTTTATACTCTTCGTCTGTCTGATATCTTTAATATTATCTTCGGTAAATTTATTAAACAGATTAACCCTGGCTCCTGCTTCTGATTCTTGTTGAGAATCACCTTCTGTTTGATCTGTCTGTCCAGTTGGCTGAGCTGCAGCTATTTCGGCGGGAAGTTAGAGTAGATTTTTTTTTCGTTTTTCTGGCTCGCTCCTATATTTTTTTATAGTTTGTTTCGCTGTTTCTTTTAACAAAGGAAGAATACCATCAGGGGTTTCAGTGATATGTTTAAATAATTGTTCTGCGGATTCTGTGAATAATTCTTGTGTTTGTTGACGCTGTCGTAATTGTTGTCTGACAGAATCACGGACAGGTAGATATTTCTTCACCGCCTTCAGTCGCTCTCGAGCTAATCTTCCTGATTTAGCTTCAAAAAAATTATTATAATGCAATGGTTTAATTACAGCAGCAGGAAGGGTGCGACCAACAAAAGAGACCAAAACGTAAAAGAATACACGAAAAGAAAATATAACAGATGACATGCAGTTAAATTCTATGTTCAAGGTTTGATAGAAGATAAACTTGTTTGAAGTAACGTTGAGAATTTATTTTGCCAATCACTTTCAATACAATTCCAAGGAACAGATGCTATTTTTTCCCATCAACCAAACTTTGTACCCTTGTTGTAACCCACATGGCTCAGACTGTAGTGTTAGATCTTGCTCTATTACAAGCAGAAATAATGATGTGTAGCAGATATAGATGGAAAGAAATCATTGGGATATAGGTAACTTGGTATTTCAATCATCGAAAAGGGGAACAGGATGAGACTTGTACACTTACCATGTGTGTAGTTCCTTCCAAAGACATCTTGGCGAAATCACTGAATAATGGAGTAGGCATTGCAAGCAATGTGTTAATAGCATAGTTCCTTCGAAAGACATCTTGAAGATATCATTTAATAATGGAGTAGGTATTGCAAGCAATGTATTCGTAGCATCGGCTTATATCAAAGGCTGCACTTGTACGTGTACAAAGTTTAAGATAATGTAGATATTTTGCACAAACAGATGAATGCTTTTTTCTCTTGCTCGCTTGGCACAATTGGTTTATTGCAAAGACAATAAGAATCCGATTCCCTCTCCGAATGGCACGTGACGGTTTCAGATTGTGAGATAATCGTTCTTGGCATTTTATTTATGAATGTATTTGCACAGAACAAACAACAGCCAGCAGCACCACGTTGGAACCAACAACAGTATCCACAGAGACACCTACAACTGCAGCTACTAGTACCAGCCTCCCAACCTCGAGCTCCACATTGACTTCAGCGACGACAAATATTGAAAGTGATTCCACAATTACAACCACACAGCCATCAACAAGTACCAGAACTACATTGGCAACGACTACTACAGGTAAAACTATTTCCATATCAACAGCAACATCTCATAACACAACAACCACCATTACCACCTTGGCGACCACTTCTAGCAGTACAAGAGGTACATCAGCGACAATCTCAGTCTTTTTCTTTTCATACTCCGATAAGAGTGCTTTCAATTATATGACAAATTGCATATGATAACAAATAAGGCAACTAGACAAATGATATTTAGATCCTGTATTTTATCTTGCATTCTGAAAGTGAAAGATTACCAAATGATACATTCTTCGAGACTGCTCGGAAAATCGGAAAGATCTCTCAAGATGTGTTTGTCACTTCTTGGTATTGTTTGTTATTGCAAATATTCATCACTTTCGACGAAGGAATTATTACCAAGAGAATCATTCTATTGTGCAACACATTGCAAGACGAATACATTGGAGAAATTCAGATGATCCATAATAGTTTAATTCATTTTTTAAAAAAATGGACACATGCAACCAGAAGAAGAAAAATTCTAAGAAATCTAGAATAGCAAAATATAGGGTACTCACCCGATTGCTTTTCAAGCTGATCTGTTTAGTAGGCAGGGAAAAGAAAGGATTCGAGATACAGTTTAATGGACTTGTAAAGAATTGTTGCAAAGAATACTTCCTAGAAATGTCTTTTACATATTATTTTGTCAATCACGTGCAATGAAGATGAAGGAAGGTGAGGATGTTTTATTTGAAACCACAATTCTGAAATACAACTTCACGTCAATTCCCATTTTTCAACTGTTCATCAAAGGCACATGGGTGAGAATATAACGTTAGATGCTGCTGTAGAAGATGCAGAATTATCCCTGAGTGACAGAGATATGCAGAAATAAATCATTGAATTATAGGTGCATTGGAATTGGAATAATTGAGAAGAAGAAGATACTCATATATATTTATTTCCAACGGTCTTTGTTACTTCTAAACGGATCATGAAGACATCATTCATTAATGTAGCAGGCATTACAAACAATACATTCGTCTCATTGTTTTCTATCCTAGGTTGCAACTACTCACATCCTAAGACTGGCAAAAACAATCGTTTTGCGCTGTTTAAAACACAGTTATTCTCTTGCTCGCGAAGTACATACTTTTTCTTACAAACACATTAAGAAGATTATTCAGTCTCTGAATTATTGATGACTGCCTTTGATTGCGAGAGAAGAATTCATGGCAATTCATTTCCCAATCTATTTGTACAGAACAATCTCTCCGATATCTAATGGCATAGCTACGAAACAATAGGATGCTTCTCAAAAACAAATGATATTTGCATTGTGTACTTCAAATTGTAATGCGAAATTAATGCAATATCAAATCGCAAGTTATTTGTGTCTCTGCTTATGAAAACGTATAGATATCTTATCATCAGCCCCTCACATACAACTTGCGATAGTTATTGCAATATGTATGATTTAGAAAATGACAAAATGGACAAATGCATTGAACTTATTCATAAATGTTACAGATCTAAAATACCAGCATATTATTTGCTCACGAATTCCATTCTGAAGTCGAGATTGTTGTTATAAAGGAAAATACAACAGATGACATGCAGTTAAATTCTATGTTCAAGGTTTGATAGAAGATAAACTTGTTTGAAGTAACGTTGAGAATTTATTTTGCCAATCACTTTCAATACAAGTCCAAGGAACAGATGTTATTTTTTTTACCTTCAACGAAACTTTGTACCATTGTTGTAACCCACATGGCTCAGACTGTAGTGTTAGATCTTGCTCTATTACAAGCAGAACTAATGATGTGTAGCAGATATAGATGGAAAGAAATCATTGGGATATAGGTACCTTGGTATTTCAATAATCGAAAAGGAGAACAGGATGAGACTTGTACACTTACCATGAGTGTAGTTCCTTCGAAAGACATCTTGAAGATATCATTGAATAATGGAGTAGGTATTGCAAGCAATGCATTCGTAGCATCGGCTTATATCAAAGGTTGCACTTCAACGTGTACAAAGTTTAAAATAACGTAGATATTTTGCACAACCAGATGAATGCTTTTTTCTCTTGCTCGCTTGGCACAATTGGGTTATTGCAAAGACAATAAGAATCCGATTCCCTCTCCGAATGGCACGTGACGGTTTCAGATTGTGAGATAATCGTTCTTGGCATTTTATTTATGAATGTATTTGCACAGAACAAACAACAGCCAGCAGCACCACGTTGGAACCAACAACAGTATCCACAGAGACACCTACAACTGCAGCTACTAGTACCAGCCTCCCAACCTCGAGCTCCACATTGACTTCAGCGACGACAAATATTGAAAGTGATTCCACAATTACAACCACACAGCCATCAACAAGTACCAGAACTACATTGGCAACGACTACTACAGGTAAAACTATTTCCATATCAACAGCAACATCTCATAACACAACAACCACCATTACCACCTTGCCGACCACTTCTAGCAGTACAAGAGGTACATCAGCGACAATCTCAGTCTTTTTCTTTTCATACTCCGATAAGAGTGCTTTCAATTATATGACAAATTGCATATGATAACAAATAAGGCAACTAGACAAATGATATTTAGATCCTGTATTTTATCTTGCATTCTGAAAGTGAAAGATTACCAAATGATACATTCTTCGAGACTGCTCGAAAAATCGGAAAGATCTCTCAAGATGTGTTTGTCACTTCTTGGTATTGTTTGTTATTGCAAATATTCATCCTTTATAAATAGAGAATCATTTGGTTTCCTTTCATTCTCCAAATAAAAGTAAGAAACTTCCAAAGCCTTATTTCCATTTCGCCGAAGGAATTATTACCAAGAGAATCATTCTATTGTGCAACACATTGCAAGACGAATACATTGGAGCAATTCAGATGATCAATAATACTTTTAATTCATTTTAAAAACTGGACACATGCATCCAGAAGAAGAAACATTCTAAGAAATCTAGAATAGCAGAATATAGGGTACTCACCCAATTGCTTTCAAGCTGATATGTTTAGTAGGCAGGGAAAAGAAAGGATTCGAGATACAGTTAAATGGAATTGCAAAGAATTGTTGCAAGGTATACTTGCTAGAAATCTCTTTTACATATTATTTTGTCAATCACGTGCAGTGAAGATGAAGGAAGGTGAGGACGTTTTATTTAAAACCACAATTCTGAAATACAACTTCACGTCAATTCCCATTTTTCAACTGTTCATCAAAGGCACATGGGTGAGAATATAACTTTAGATGCAGCTGTAGAAGATGCAGAATTATCCCTGAGTCACAGAGATATGAAGAAACAAATCATTGAATTATAGGTGCATTGGAATTGGAATAATTGAGAAGGAGAAGATACTCATATATATTTTTTTCAACGGGCTTTGTTCCTTCTAAACGGATCATGAAGACATCATTGAATAATGTAGCAGGCATTACAAACAATACATTCGTCTCATTGTTTTCTATCCTAGGTTGCAACTACTCACATCCTAAGACTGGCAAAAACAATCGTTTTGCGCTGTTTAAAACACAGTTTCACTCTTGCTCGCGAAGTACATACTTTTCCTTACAAACACATTAAGAAGATTAATCAGTCTCTGAATTATTCATGGCTGCCTTTGACTGCGAGAGAAGAATTCATGGCAATTCATTTCCCAATCTATTTGTACAGAACAATCTCTCCGATATCTAATGGCTTAGCTACGAAACAATAGGATGCATCTGAAAAACAAATGATATTTGCATTGTGTACTTCAAATTGTAATGCGAAATTAATGCAATATCAAATCGCAAGTTATTTGCGTCTCTGCTGATGAAAATGTATAGATATTTTATCATCTTGCGATTATACAACTTGCGATAGTTATTGCAATATGTATGATTTAGAAAATGATAAAATGGACAAATGCATTGAACTTATTCATAAATGTTACAGATCTAAAATACCAGCATATTACTTGCTCACGAATTCCATTCTGAAGTCAAGATTGTTGTTATAAAGGAAAATACAACAGATGACATGCAGTTAAATTCTATGTTCAAGGTTTAATAGAAGATAAACTTGTTTGAAGTAACGTTGAGAATTTATTTCGCTAATCACTTTCAATACAATTCCAAGGAACAGATGTTATTTTTTCCCTTCATCCAAACTTTCTACCCTTGTTGTAACCCACATGACTCAGACGGTAGTGTTACATCTTGCTCTATTACAAGCAGAACTAATGATGTGTAGCAGATATAGATGGAAAGAAATCATTGGGATATAGGTACCTTGGTATTTCAATAATCGAAAAGGAGAACAGGATGAGACTTGTACACTTACCATGAGTGTAGTTCCTTCGAAAGACATCTAGAAGATATCATTGAATAATGCAGTAGGTATTGCAAGCAATGTATTCGTAGCATCGGCTTATATCAAAGGTTGCACTTGAACGTGTACAAAGTTTAAAATAATGTAGATATTTTGCACAAACAGATGAATGCTTTTTTCTCTTGCACGCTTGGCACAATTGGGTTATTGCAAAGACAATAAGAATCCGATTCCCTCTCCGAATGGCACGTGACGGTTTCAGATTGTGAGATAATCGTTCTTGGCATTTTATTTATGAATGTATTTGCACAGAACAAACAACAGCCAGCAGCACCACGTTGGAACCAACAACAGTATCCACAGAGACACCTACAACTGCAGCTACTAGTACCAGCCTCCCAACCTCGAGCTCCACATTGACTTCAGCGACGACAAATATTGAAAGTGATTCCACAATTACAACCACACAGCCGTCAACAAGTACCAGCACTACATTGGCAACGACTACTACAGGTAAAACTATATCCATATCAACAGCAACATCTCATAACACAACAACCACCATTACCACCTTGCCGACCACTTCTAGCAGCACAAGAGGTACATCAGGGAAAACTCAGTCGTTTCCTTTTCATGCTCCGATAAGGGTGCTTTCAATTATATAACAAATTGCATATGATAACAAATAAGGCAACTAGACAAATGATATTTAGATCCTGTATTTTATCTTGCATTCTGAAAGTGAAAGATTACCAAATGATGCATTCTTCGAGACTGCTCGGAAAATCGGAAAGATCTCTCAAGATGTGTTTGTCACTTCTTGGTATTGTTTGTTATTGCAAATATTCATCCTTTATAAATAGAGGATCATTTGGTTTCCATTCATTCTCCAAATAAAAGTAAGTGAATGCCAAAGCCTTATTTCCATTTCGGCGAAGGAATTATTACCAAGAGAATCATTCTATTGTGCAACACATTGCAAGACGAATACATTGGAGCAATTCAGATGATCAATAATACTTTTAATTCATTTTAAAAAATGGACACATGCATCCAGAAGAAGAAACATTCTAAGAAATCTAGAATAGCAGAATATAGGGTACTCACCCAATTGCTTTTCAAGCTGATATGTTTAGTAGGCAGGGAAAAGAAAGGATTCGAGATACAGTTAAATGGAATTGTAAAGAATTGTTGCAAGGTATACTTGCTAGAAATCTCTTTAACATATTATTTTGTCAATCACGTGCAATGAAGATGAAGGAAGGTGAGGACGTTTTATTTAAAACCACAATTCTGAAATACAACTTCACGTTAATTTGCATTTTTCAACTGTTCATCAAAGGCACATGGGTGAGAATATAACTTTAGATGCTGCTGTAGAAGATGCAGAATTATCCCTGAGTCACAGAGATATGTAGAAACAAATCATTGAATTATAGGTGCATTGGAATTGGAATAATTGAGAAGGAGAAGATACTCATATGTATTTCTTTTCAACGGGTTTTGTTCCTTCTAAACGGATCATGAAGACATCATTGAATAATGTAGCAGGCATTACAAACAATACATTCGTCTCATTGTTTTCTATCCTAGGTTGCAACTACTCACATCCTAAGACTGGCAAAAACAATCGTTTTGCGCTGTTTAAAACACAGTTTCATTCTTGCTCGCGAAGTACATACTTTTTCTTACAAACACATTAAGAAGATTATTCAGTCTCTGAATTATTCATGGCTGCCTTTGATTGCGAGAGAAGAATTCATGGCAATTCATTTCCCAATTTATTTGTACAGAACAATCTCTCCGATATCTAATGGCTTACCTACGAAACAATAGGATGCATCTCAAAAACAAATGACATTTGGAATGTGTACTTCAAATTGTAGTGCGATATTAATGCAATATCAAATCGCAAGTTTTTGTGTCTCTGCTGATGAAAACGTATAGATATCTTATCATCAGCCCCTCACATACAACTTGGGATAGTTATTGCAATATGTATGATTTAGAAAATGACAAAATGGACAAATGCATTGAACTTATTCATAAATGTTACAGATCTAAAATACCAGCATATTATTTGCTCACGAATTCCATTCTGAAGTCGAGATTGTTGTTATAAAGGAAAACACAACAGATGACACGCAATTAAATTCTATGTTCAAGGTTTGATAGAAGATAAACTTGTTTGAAGTAACGTTGAGAATTTATTTTGCCAATCACTTTCAATACAATTCCAAGGAACAGATGTTATTTTTTCCCTTCAACCAAACGTTGTACCCTTGTTGTAACCCACATGGCTCAGACTGTAGTGTTACATCTTGCTCTATTACAAGCAGAACTAATGATGTGTAGCAGATATAGATGGAAAGAAACCATTGGGATATAGGTACCTTGGTATTTCAATAATCGAAAAGGAGAACAGGATGAGACTTGTACACTTACCATGAGTGTAGTTCCTTCGAAAGACATCTTGAAGATATCATTGAATAATGGAGTAGATATTGCAAGCAATGTATTCGTAGCATCGGCTTATATCAAAGGCTGCACTTGAACGTGTAGAAAGTTTAAAATAATGTAGATATTTTGCACAAACAGATGAATGCTTTTTTCTCTTGCACGCTTGGCACAATTGGGTTATTGCAAAGACAATAAGAATCCGATTCCCTCTCCGAATGGCACGTGTCTGTTTCAGATTGTGAGATAATCGTTCTTGGCATTTTATTTATGAATGTATTTGCACAGAACAAACAACAGCCAGCAGCACCACGTTGGAACCAACAACAGTATCCACAGAGACACCTACAACTGCAGCTACTAGTACCAGCCTCCCAACCTCGAGCTCCACATTGACTTCAGCGACGACAAATATTGAAAGTGATTCCACAATTACAACCACACAGCCGTCAACAAGTACCAGCACTACATTGGCAACGACTACTACAGGTAAAACTATATCCATATCAACAGCAGCATCTCATAACACAACAACCACCATTACCACCTTGCCGACCACTTCTAGCAGCACAAGAGGTACATCAGGGAAAACTCAGTCTTTCCTTTTCATGCTCCGATAAGGGTGCTTTCAATTATATAACAAATTGCATATGATAACAAATAAGGCAACTAGACAAATGATATTTAGATCCTGTATTTTATCTTGCATTCTGAAAGTGAAAGATTACCAAATGATACATTCTTCGAGACTGCTCGGAAAATCGGAAAGATCTCTCAAGATGTGTTTGTCACTTCTTGGTATTGTTTGTTATTGCAAATATTCATCCTTTAAAAATAGAGGATCATTTGGTTTCCATTCATACTCCAAATAAAAGTAAGTGAATGCCAAAGCCTTATTTCCATTTCGGCGAAGGAATTATTACCAAGAGAATCATTCTATTGTGCAACACATTGCAAGACGAATACATTGGAGCAATTCAGATGATCAATAATACTTTTAATTCATTTTAAAAAATGGACACATGCATCCAGAAGAAGAAAAATTCTAACAAATCTAGAATAGCAGAATGTAGGGTACTCACCCAATTGCTTTTCAAGCTGATATGTTTAGTTGGCAGGGAAAAGAAAGGATTCGAGATACAGTTAAATGGAATTGTAAAGAATTGTTGCAAGGTATACTTGCTAGAAATCTCTTTAACATATTATTTTGTCAATCACGTGATATGAAGATGGAGGAAGGTGAGGACGTTTTTTTTAAAACCACAATTCTGAAATACAACTTCACGTTAATTTGCATTTTTCAACTGTTCATCAAAGGCACATGGGTGACAATATATCTTTAGATGCTGCTGTAGAAGATGCAGAATTATCCCTGAGTCACAGAGATATGTAGAAACAAATCATTGAATTATAGGTGCATTGGAATTGGAATAATTGAGAAGGAGAAGAAAGTCATATGTATTTCTTTTCAACGGGTTTTGTTCCTTCTAAACGGATCATGAAGATATCATTGAATAATGTAGCAGGCATTACAAACAATACATTCGTCTCATTGTTTTCTATCCTAGGTTGCAACTACTCACATCCTAAGACTGGGAAAAACAATGGTTTTGCGCTGTCTAAAACACAGTTTCACTCTTGCTCGCGAAGTACATACTTTTTCTTACAAACACATAAAGAAGATTATTCAGTCTCTGAATTATTCATGCCTGCCTTTGATTGCGAGAAGAATTCATGGCAATTCATTTCCCAATCTATTTGTACAGAACAATCTCTCCGATATCTAATGGCTTAGCTACGAAACAATAGGATGCATCTCAAAAACAAATGACATTAGCAGGCATTACAAACAATACATTCGTCTCATTGTTTTCTATCCTAGGTTGCAACTACTCACATCCTAAGACTGGCAAAAACAATCGTTTTGCGCTGTTTAAAACACAATTTCACTCTTCCTCGCGAAGTACATACTTTTTCTTACAAACACATTAAGAAGATTATTCAGTCTCTGAATTATTCATGGCTGCCTTTGACTGCGAGAGAAGAATTCATGGCAATTCATTTTCCAATCTATTTGTACAGAACAATCTCTCCGATATCTAATGGCTTAGCTACGAAACAATAGGATGCATCTCAAAAACAAATGATATTTGCATTGTGTACTTCAAATTGTATTGCGAAATTAATACAATATCAAATCGCAAGTTATTTGCGTCTCTGCTGATCAAAACGTATAGATATTTTATCATCAGCCCCTCACATACAACTTGCGATAGTTATTGCAATATGTATGATTTAGAAAATGACAAAATGGACAAATGCATTGAACTTATTCATAAATGTTACAGATCTAAAATACCTGCATATTATTTGCTCACGAATTCCATTCTGAAGTCGAGATTGTTGTTATAAAGGAAAATACAACAGATGACATGCAGTTAAATTCTATGTTCAAGGTTTGATAGAAGATAAACTTGTTTGAAGTAACGTTGAGAATTTATTTTGCCAATCACTTTCAATACAATTCCAAGGAACAGATGTTATTTTTTCCCTTCTACCAAACTTTGTACCCTTGTTGTAACCCACATGGCTCAGACTGTAGTGTTACATCTTGCTCTATTACAAGCAGAAATAATGATGTGTAGCAGATATAGATGGAAAGAAACCCATGGGATATAGGTACCTTGGTATTTCTATAATCGAAAAGGAGAACAGGATGAGACTTGTACACTTACCATGAGTGTAGTTCCTTCGAAAGACATCTTGAAGATATCATTGAATAATGGAGTAGGTATTGCAAGCAATGTATTCGTAGCATCGGCTTATATCAAAGGCTGCACTTGAACGTGTACAAAGTTTAAAATAATGTAGATATTTTGCACAAACAGATGAATGCTTTTTTCTCTTGCTCGCTTGGCACAATTGGGTTATTGCAAAGACAATCAGAATCCGATTCCCTCTCCGAATGGCACGTGACGGTTTCAGATTGTGAGATAATCGTTCTTGGCATTTTATTTATGAATGTATTTGCACAGAACAAACAACAGCCAGCAGCACCACGTTGGAACCAACAACAGTATCCACAGAGACACCTACAACTGCAGCTACTAGTACCAGCCTCCCAACCTCGAGCTCCACATTGACTTCAGCGACGACAAATATTGAAAGTGATTCCACAATTACAACCACACAGCCATCAACAAGTACCAGCACTACATTGGCAACGACTACTACAGGTAAAACTATATCCATATCAACAGCAACATCTCATAACACAACAACCACCATTACCACCTTGCCGACCACTTCTAGCAGTACAAGAGGTACATCAGGGAAAACTCAGTCTTTTCCTTTTCATGCTCCGATGAGAGTGCTTTCAATTAAATAACAAATTACATATGATAACAAATAAGGCAACTAGACAAATGATATTTAGATCCTGTATTTTATCTTGCATTCTGAAAGTGAAAGATTGCCAAATGATGCATTCTTCGAGACTGCTCGAAAAATCGGAAAGATCTCTCAAGATGTGTTTGTCACTTCTTGGTATTGTTTGTTATTGCAAATATTCATCCTTTAAAAATAGAGGATCATTTGATTTCCATTCATTCTCCAAATAAAAGTAAGTGAATGCCAAAGCCTTATTTCCATTTCGGCGAAGGAATTATTACCAAGAGAATCATTCTATTGTGCAACACATTGCAAGACGAATACATTGGAGCAATTCAGATGATCAATAATACTTTTAATTCATTTTTAAAAATGGACACATGCATCCAGAAGAAGAAAAATTCTAAGAAATCTAGAATAGCAGAATATAGGGTACTCACCCAATTGCTTTTCAAGCTGATATGTTTAGTTGGCAGGGAAAAGAAAGGATTCGAGATACAGTTAAATGGAATTGTAAAGAATTGTTGCAAGGTATACTTGCTAGAAATCTCTTTAACATATTATTTTGTCAATCACGTGCAATGAAGATGAAGGAAGGTGAGGACGTTTTATTTAAAACCACAATTCTGAAATACAACTTCACGTTAATTTGCATTTTTCAACTGTTCATCAAAGGCACATGGGTGAGAATATAACGTTAGATGCTGCTGTAGAAGATGCAGAATTATCCCTGAGTCACAGAGATATGTAGAAACAAATCATTGAATTATAGGTGCATTGGAATTGGAATAATTGAGAAGGAGAAGATACTCATATGTATTTCTTTTCAACGGGTTTTGTTCCTTCTAAACGGATCATGAAGACATCAATTGAATGTAGCAGGCATTACAAACAATACATTCGTCTCATTGTTTTCTATCCTAGGTTGCAACTACTCATATCCTAAGACTGGCAAAAACAATCGTTTTGCGCTGTTTAAAACACAGTTTCACTCTTGCTCGCGAAGTACATACTTTTTCTTACAAACACATTAAGAAGATTATTCAGTCTCTGAATTATTCATGGCTGCCTTTGATTGCGAGAGAAGAATTCATGGCAATTCATTTCCCAATCTATTTGTACAGAACAATCTCTCCGATATCTAATGGCTTAGCTACGAAACAATAGGATGCATCTCAAAAACAAATGATATTTGCATTGTGTACTTCAAATTGTATTGCGAAATTAATACAATATCAAATCGCAAGTTATTTGCGTCTCTGCTGATCAAAACGTATAGATATTTTATCATCAGCCCCTCACATACAACTTGCGATAGTTATTGCAATATGTATGATTTAGAAAATGACAAAATAGACAAATGCGTTGAACTTATTCATAAATGTTACAGATCTAAAATACCTGCATATTTTTTGCTCACGAATTCCATTCTGAAGTCGAGATTGTTGTTATAAAGGAAAATACAACAGATGACATGCAGTTAAATTCTATGTTCAAGGTTTGATAGAAGATAAACTTGTTTGAAGTAACGTTGAGAATTTATTTTGCCAATCACTTTCAATACAATTCCAAGGAACAGATGTTATTTTTTCCCTTCAACCAAACTTTGTACCCTTGTTGTAACCCACATGGCTCAGACTGTAGTGTTACATCTTGCTCTATTACAAGCAGAAATAATGATGTGTAGCAGATATAGATGGAAAGAAACCATTGGGATATAGGTACCTTGGTATTTCATAATCGAAAAGGAGAACAGGATGAGACTTGTACACTTACCATGAGTGTAGTTCCTTCGAAAGACATCTTGAAGATATCATTGAATAATGGAGTAGGTATTGCAAGCAATGTATTCCTAGCATCGGCTTATATCAAAGGCTGCACTTGAACGTGTACAAAGTTTAAAATAATGTAGATATTTTGCACAAACAGATGAATGCTTTTTTCTCTTGCTCGCTTGGCACAATTGGGTTATTGCAAAGACAATAAGAATCCGATTCCCTCTCCGAATGGCACGTGACGGTTTCAGATTGTGAGATAATCGTTCTTGGCATTTTATTTATGAATGTATTTGCACAGAACAAACAACAGCCAGCAGCACCACGTTGGAACCAACAACAGTATCCACAGAGACACCTACAACTGCAGCTACTAGTACCAGCCTCCCAACCTCGAGCTCCACATTGACTTCAGCGACGACAAATATTGAAAGTGATTCCACAATTACAACCACACAGCCGTCAACAAGTACCAGCACTACATTGGCAACGACTACTACAGGTAAAACTATATCCATATCAACAGCAACATCTCATAACACAACAACCACCATTACCACCTTGCCGACCACTTCTAGCAGTACAAGAGGTACATCAGGGAAAACTCAGTCGTTTCCTTTTCATGCTCCGATAAGGGTGCTTTCAATTATATAACAAATTGCATATGATAACAAATAAGGCAACTAGACAAATGATATTTAGATCCTGTATTTTATCTTGCATTCTGAAAGTGAAAGATTGCCAAATGATGCATTCTTCGAGACTGCTCGAAAAATCGGAAAGATCTCTCAAGATGTGTTTGTCACTTCTTGGTATTGTTTGTTATTGCAAATATTCATCCTTTATAAATAGAGGATCATTTGGTTTCCATTCATTCTCCAAATAAAAGTAAGTGAATGCCAAAGCCTTATTTCCATTTCGGCGAAGGAATTATTACCAAGAGAATCATTCTATTGTGCAACACATTGCAAGACGAATACATTGGAGCAATTCAGATGATCAATAATACTTTTAATTCATTTTAAAAATGGACACATGCATCCAGAAGAAGAAAAATTCTAAGAAATCTAGAATAGCAGAATATAGGGTACTCACCCAATTGCTTTTCAAGCTGATATGTTTAGTTGGCAGGGAAAAGAAAGGATTCGAGATACAGTTAAATGGAATTGTAAAGAATTGTTGCAAGGTATACTTGCTAGAAATCTCTTTAACATATTATTTTGTCAATCACGTGCAATGAAGATGAAGGAAGGTGAGGACGTTTTATTTAAAACCACAATTCTGAAATACAACTTCACGTTAATTTGCATTTTTCAACTGTTCATCAAAGGCACATGGGTGAGAATATAATGTTAGATGCTGCTGTAGAAGATGCAGAATTATCCCTGAGTCACAGAGATATGTAGAAACAAATCATTGAATTATAGGTGCATTGGAATTGGAATAATTGAGAAGGAGAAGATACTCATATGTATTTCTTTTCAACGGGTTTTGTTCCTTCTAAACGGATCATGAAGACATCATTGAATAATGTAGCAGGCATTACAAACAATACATTCGTCTCATTGTTTTCTAACCTAGGTTGCAACTACTCAGATCCTAAGACTGGCAAAAACAATCGTTTTGCGCTGTTTAAAACACAGTTTCAATCTTGCTCGCGAAGTACATACTTTTTCTTACAAACACATTAAGAAGATTATTCAGTCTCTGAATTATTCATGGCTGCCTTTGATTGCGAGAGAAGAATTCATGGCAATTCATTTCCCAATCTATTTGTACAGAACAATCTCTCCGATATCTAATGGCTTAGCTACGAAACAATAGGATGCATCTCAAAAACAAATGATATTTGCATTGTGTACTTCAAATTGTATTGCGAAATTAATACAATATCAAATCGCAAGTTATTTGCGTCTCTGCTAATGAAAACGTACACATATCTTATCATCAGCCCCTCACATACAACTTGCGATAGTTATTGCAATATGTATGATTTAGAAAATGATAAAATGGGCAAATGCATTGAACTTATTCATAAATGTTACAGATCTAAAATACCTGATTATTATTTGCTCACGAATTCCATTCTGAAGTCGAGATTGTTGTTATAAAGGAAAATACAACAGATGACATGCAGTTAAATTCTATGTTCAAAGTTTGATAGAAGATAAGCTTGTTTGAAGTAACGTTGAGAATTTATTTTGCCAATCACTTTCAATACAATTCCAAGGAACAGATGTTATTTTTTCCCTTCAACCAAACTTTGTACCCTTGTTGTAACCCACATGGCTCAGACTGTAGTGTTAAATCTTGCTCTATTACAAGCAGAAATAATGATGTGTAGCAGATATAGATGGAAAGAAACCATTGGGATATAGGTACCTTGGTATTTCAGTAATCGAAAAGGAGAACAGGATGAGACTTGTACACTTACCATGAGTGTAGTTCCTTCGAAAGACATCTTGAAGATATCATTGAATAATGGAGTAGGTATTGCAAGCAATGTATTCGTAGCATCGGCTTATATCAAAGGCTGCACTTGAACGTGTACAAAGTTTAGAATAATGTAGATATTTTGCACAAACAGATGAATGCTTTTTTCTCCTGCTCGCTTGGCACAATTGGGTTATTGCAAAGACAATAAGAATCCGATTCCCTCTCCGAATGGCACGTGACGGTTTCAGATTGTGAGATAATCGTTCTTGGCATTTTATTTATGAATGTATTTGCACAGAACAAACAACAGCCAGCAGCACCACGTTGGAACCAACAACAGTATCCACAGAGACACCTACAACTGCAGCTACTAGTACCAGCCTCCCAACCTCGAGCTCCACATTGACTTCAGCGACGACAAATATTGAAAGTGATTCCACAATTACAACCACACAGCCGTCAACAAGTACCAGCACTACATTGGCAACGACTACTACAGGTAAAACTATATCAATATCAACAGCAACATCTCATAACACAACAACCATCATTACGACCTTGCCGACCACTTCTAGCAGTACAAGAGGTACATCAGGGAAAACTCAGTCGTTTCCTTTTCATGCTCCGATAAGGGTGCTTTCAATTATATAACAAATTGCATATGATAACAAATAAGGCAACTAGACAAATGATATTTAGATCCTGTATTTTATCTTGCATTCTGAAAGTGAGAGATTGCCAAATGATGCATTCTTCGAGACTGCTCGGAAAATCGGAAAGATCTCTCAAGATGTGTTTGTCACTTCTTGGTATTGTTTGTTATTGCAAATATTCATCCTTTATAAATAGAGGATCATTTGATTTCCTTTCATTCTCCAAATAAAAGTAAGTGAATGCCAAAGCCTTATTTCCATTTCGGCGAAGGAATTATTACCAAGAGAATCATTCTATTGTGCAACACATTGCAAGACGAATACATTGGAGCAATTCAGATGATCAATAATACTTTGAATTCATTTTTAAAAATGGACACATGCATCCAGAAGAGGAAAAATTCTAAGAAATCTAGAATAGCAGAATATAGGGTACTCACCCAATTGCTTTTCAAGCTGATATGTTTAGTTGGCAGGGAAAAGAAAGGATTCGAGATACAGTTAAATGGAATTGTAAAGAATTGTTGCAAGGTATACTTGCTAGAAATCTCTTTAACATATTATTTTGTCAATCGCGTGCAATGAAGATGAAGGAAGGTGAGGACGTTTTATTTAAAACCACAATTCTGAAATACAACTTCACGTTAATTTGCATTTTCAACTGTTCATCAAAGGCACATGGGTGAGAATATAATGTTAGATGCTGCTGTAGAAGATGCAGAATTATCCCTGAGTCACAGAGATATGTAGAAACAAATCATTGAATTATAGGTGCATTGGAATTGGAATAATTGAGAAGAAGAAGATACTCATATGTATTTCTTTTCAACGGGTTTTGTTCCTTCTAAACGGATCATGAAGACATCATTGAATAATGTAGCAGGCATTACAAACAATACATTCGTCTCATTGTTTTCTATCCTAGGTTGCAACTACTCACATCCTAAGACTGGCAAAAACAATCGTTTTGCGCTGTTTAAAACACAGTTTCTCTTGCTCGCGAAGTACATACTTTTTCTTACAAACACATTAAGAAGATTATTCAGTCTCTGAATTATTCATGGCTGCCTTTGATTGCGAGAGAAGAATTCATGGCAATTCATTTCCCAATCTATTTGTACAGAACAATCTCTCCGATATCTAATGGCTTAGCTACGAAACAATAGGATGCATCTCAAAAACAAATGATATTTGCATTGTGTACTTCAAATTGTATTGCGAAATTAATGCAATATCAAATCGCAAGTTATTTGCGTCTCTGCTGATCAAAACGTATAGATATTTTATCATCAGCCCCTCACATACAACTTGCGATAGTTATTGCAATATGTATGATTTAGAAAATGACAAAATGGGCAAATGCATTGAACTTATTCATAAATGTTACAGATCTAAAATACCTGCATATTATTTGCTCACGAATTCCATTCTGAAGTCGAGATTGTTGTTATAAAGGAAAATACAACAGATGACATGCAGTTAAATTCTATGTTCAAGGTTTGATAGAAGATAAACTTGTTTGAAGTAACGTTGAGAATTTATTTTGCCAATCACTTTCAATACAATTCCAAGGAACAGATGTTATTTTTTCCCTTCAACCAAACTTTGTACCCTTGTTGTAACCCACATGGCTCAGACTGTAGTGTTAGATCTTGCTCTATTACAAGCAGAAATAATGATGTGTAGCAGATATAGATGGAAAGAAATCATTGGGATATGGGTACCTTGGTATTTCAATAATCGAAAAGGAGAACAGGATGAGACTTGTACACTTACCATGAGTGTAGTTCCTTCGAAAGACATCTTGAAGATATCATTGAATAATGGAGTAGGTATTGCAAGCAATGTATTCGTACCATCGGCTTATATCAAAGGCTGCACTTGTACGTGTACAAAGTTTAAAATAATGTAGATATTTTGCACAACCAGATGAATGCTTTTTTCTCTTGCTCGCTTGGCACAATTGGGTTATTGCAAAGACATTAAGAATCCGATTCCCTCTCCGAATGGCACGTGACGGTTTCAGATTGTGAGATAATCGTTCTTGGCATTTTATTTATGAATGTATTTGCACAGAACAAACAACAGCCAGCAGCACCACGTTGGAACCAACAACAGTATCCACAGAGACACCTACAACTGCAGCTACTAGTACCAGCCTCCCAACCTCGAGCTCCACATTGACTTCAGCGACGACAAATATTGAAAGTGATTCCACAATTACAACCACACAGCCATCAACAAGTACCAGCACTACATTGGCAACGACTACTACAGGTAAAACTATATCCATATCAACAGCAACATCTCATAACACAACAACCACCATTACCACCTTGCCGACCACTTCTAGCAGTACAAGAGGTACATCAGGGAAAACTCAGTCTTTTCCTTTTCATGCTCCGATAAGAGTGCTTTCAATTATATAACAAATTGCATATGATAACAAATAAGGCAACTAGACAAATGATATTTAGATCCTGTATTTCATCTTGCATTCTGAAAGTGAAAGATTACCAAATGATACATTCTTCGAGACTGCTCGGAAAATCGGAAAGATCTCTCAAGATGTGTTTGTCACTTCTTGGTATTGTTTGTTATTGCAAATATTCATCCTTTATAAATAGAGGATCATTTGGTTTCCTTTCATTCTCCAAATAAAAGTAAGTGAATGCCAAAGCCTTATTTCCATTTCGGCGAAGGAATTATTACCAAGAGAATCATTCTATTGTGCAACACATTGCAAGACGAATACATTGGAGCAATTCAGATGATCAATAATACTTTTAATTCATTTTAAAAAATGGACACATGCATCCAGAAGAAGAAAAATTCTAAGAAATCTAGAATAGCAGAATATAGGGTACTCACCCAATTGCTTTTCAAGCTGACATGTTTAGTAGGCAGGGAAAAGAAAGGATTCGAGATACAGTTAAATGGAATTGTAAAGAATTGTTGCAAGGTATACTTGCTAGAAATCTCTTTTACATATTATTTTGTCAATCACGTGCAATGAAGATGAAGGAAGGTGAGGACGTTCTATTTAAAACCACAATTCTGAAATACAACTTCACGTTAATTCCCATTTTTCAACTGTTCATCAAAGGCACATGGGTGAGAATATAACGTTAGATGCAGCTGTAGAAGATGCAGAATTATCCCTGAGTCACAGAGATATGTAGAAACAAATCATTGAATTATAGGTGCATTGGAATTGGAATAATTGAGAAGGAGAAGATACTCATATATATTTATTTTCAACGGGCTTTGTTCCCTCTAAACGGATCATGAAGACATCATTGAATAATGTAGCAGGCATTACAAACAATACATTCGTCTCATTGTTTTCTATCCTAGGTTGCAACTACTCACATCCTAAGACTGGCAAAAACAATCGTTTTGCGCTGTTTAAAACACAGTTTCTCTCTTGCTCGCGAAGTACATACTTTTTCTTACAAACACATTAAGAAGATTATTCAGTCTCTGAATTATTCATGGCTGCCTTTGATTGCGAGAGAAGAATTCATGGCAATTCATTTCCCAATCTATTTGTACAGAACAATCTCTCCGATATCTAATGGCTTACCTACGAAACAATAGGATGCATCTCAAAAACAAATGACATTTGCATTGTGTACTTCAAATTGTATTGCGAAATTAATGCAATATCAAATCGCAAGTTATTTGCGTCTCTGCTGATGAAAACGTATAGATATCTTATCATCAGCCCCTCACATACAACTTGCGATAGTTATTACAATATGTATGATTTAGAAAATGACAAAATGGACAAATGCATTGAACTTATTCATAAATGTTACAGATCTAAAATACCAGCATATTATCTGCTCACGAATTCCATTCTGAAGTCGAGATTGTTGTTATAAAGGAAAATGCAACAGATGACATGCAGTTAAATTCTATGTTCAAGGTTTGATAGAAGATAAACTTGTTTGAAGTAACGTTGAGAATTTATTTTGCCAATCACTTTCAATACAATTCCAAGGAACAGATGTTATTTTTTCCCTTCAACCAAACTTTGTACCCTTGTTGTAACCCACATGGCTCAGACTGTAGTGTTAGATCTTGCTCTATTACAAGCAGAAATAATGATGTGTAGCAGATATAGATGGAAAGAAATCATTGGGATATGGGTACCTTGGTATTTCAATAATCGAACAGGAGAACAGGATGAGACTTGTTCACTTACCATGAGTGTAGTTCCTTCGAAAGACATCTTGAAGATATCATTGAATAATGGAGTAGGTATTGCAAGAAATGTATTCGTACCATCGGTTTATATCAAAGGCTGCACTTGTACGTGTACAAAGTTTAAAATAATGTAGATATTTTGCACAACCAGATGAATGCTTTTTTCTCTTGCTCGCTTGGCACAATTGGGTTATTGCAAAGACATTAAGAATCCGATTCCCTCTCCGAATGGCACGTGACGGTTTCAGATTGTGAGATAATCGTTCTTGGCATTTTATTTATGAATGTATTTGCACAGAACAAACAACAGCCAGCAGCACCACGTTGGAACCAACAACAGTATCCACAGAGACACCTACAACTGCAGCTACTAGTACCAGCCTCCCAACCTCGAGCTCCACATTGACTTCAGCGACGACAAATATTGAAAGTGATTCCACAATTACAACCACACAGCCATCAACAAGTACCAGCACTACATTGGCAACGACTACTACAGGTAAAACTATATCCATATCAACAGCAACATCTCATAACACAACAACCACCATTACCACCTTGCCGACCACTTCTAGCAGTACAAGAGGTACATCAGGGAAAACTCAGTCTTTTCCTTTTCATGCTCCGATAAGAGTGCTTTCAATTATATAACAAATTGCATATGATAACAAATAAGGCAACTAGACAAATGATATTTAGATCCTGTATTTCATCTTGCATTCTGAAAGTGAAAGATTACCAAATGATACATTCTTCGAGACTGCTCGGAAAATCGGAAAGATCTCTCAAGATGTGTTTGTCACTTCTTGGTATTGTTTGTTATTGCAAATATTCATCCTTTATAAATAGAGGATCATTTGGTTTCCTTTCATTCTCCAAATAAAAGTAAGTGAATGCCAAAGCCTTATTTCCATTTCGGCGAAGGAATTATTACCAAGAGAATCATTCTATTGTGCAACACATTGCAAGACGAATACATTGGAGCAATTCAGATGATCAATAATACTTTTAATTCATTTTAAAAAATGGACACATGCATCCAGAAGAACAAAAATTCTAAGAAATCTAGAATAGCAGAATATAGGGTACTCACCCAATTGCTTTTCAAGCTGATATGTTTAGTAGGCAGGGAAAAGAAAGGATTCGAGATACAGTTAAATGGAATTGTAAAGAATTGTTGCAAGGTATACTTGCTAGAAATCTCTTTTACATATTATTTTGTCAATCACGTGCAATGAAGATGAAGGAAGGTGAGGACGTTTTATTTAAAACCACAATTCTGAAATACAACTTCACGTTAATTTGCATTTTTCAACTGTTCATCAAAGGCACATGGGTGAGAATATAACGTTAGATGCTGCTGTAGAAGATGCAGAATTATCCCTGAGTCACAGAGATATGTAGAAACAAATCATTGAATTATAGGTGCATTGGAATTGGAATAATTGAGAAGGAGAAGATACTCATATATATTTATTTTCAACGGGCTTTGTTCCCTCTAAACGGATCATGAAGACATCATTGAATAATGTAGCAGGCATTACAAACAATACATTCGTCTCATTGTTTTCTATCCTAGGTTGCAACTACTCACATCCTAAGACTGGCAAAAACAATCGTTTTGCGCTGTTTAAAACACAGTTTCACTCTTGCTCGCGAAGTACATACTTTTTCTTACAAACACATTAAGAAGATTATTCAGTCTCTGAATTATTCATGGCTGCCTTTGATTGCGAGAGAAGAATTCATGGCAATTCATTTCCCAATCTATTTGTACAGAACAATCTCTCCGATATCTAATGGCTTACCTACGAAACAATAGGATGCATCTCAAAAACAAATGATATTTGCATTGTGTACTTCAAATTGTATTGCGAAATTAATGCAATATCAAATCGCAAGTTATTTGCGTCTCTGCTGATGAAAACGTATAGATATCTTATCATCAGCCCCTCACATACAACTTGCGATAGTTATTGCAATATGTATGATTTAGAAAATGACAAAATGGACAAATGCATTGAACTTATTCATAAATGTTACAGATCTAAAATACCAGCATATTATCTGCTCACGAATTCCATTCTGAAGTCGAGATTGTTGTTATAAAGGAAAATACAACAGATGACATGCAGTTAAATTCTATGTTCAAGGTTTGATAGAAGATAAACTTGTTTGAAATAACGTTGAGAATTTATTTTGCCAATCACTTTCAATGCAATTCCAAGAAACAGATGTTATTTTTTCCCTTCAACCAAACTTTGTACCCTTGTTGTAACCCACATGGCTCAGACTGTAGTGTTAGATCTTGCTCTATTACAAGCAGAAATAATGATGTGTAGCAGATATAGATGGAAAGAAATCATTGGGATATGGGTACCTTGGTATTTCAATAATCGAAAAGGAGAACAGGATGAGACTTGTACACTTACCATGAGTGTAGTTCCTTCGAAAGACATCTTGAAGATATCATTGAATAATGGAGTAGGTATTGCAAGAAATGTATTCGTACCATCGGCTTATATCAAAGGCTGCACTTGTACGTGTACAAAGTTTAAAATAATGTAGATTTTTTGCACAAACAGATGAATGCTTTTTTCTCTTGCTCGCTTGGCACAATTGGGTTATTGCAAAGACATTAAGAATCCGATTCCCTCTCCGAATGGCACGTGACGGTTTCAGATTGTGAGATAATCGTTCTTGGCATTTTATTTATGAATGTATTTGCACAGAACAAACAACAGCCAGCAGCACCACGTTGGAACCAACAACAGTATCCACAGAGACACCTACAACTGCAGCTACTAGTACCAGCCTCCCAACCTCGAGCTCCACATTGACTTCAGCGACGACAAATATTGAAAGTGATTCCACAATTACAACCACACAGCCATCAACAAGTACCAGCACTACATTGGCAACGACTACTACAGGTAAAACTATATCCATATCAACAGCAACATCTCATAACACAACAACCACCATTACCACCTTGCCGACCACTTCTAGCAGTACAAGAGGTACATCAGGGAAAACTCAGTCTTTTCCTTTTCATGCTCCGATAAGAGTGCTTTCAATTATATAACAAATTGCATATGATAACAAATAAGGCAACTAGACAAATGATATTTAGATCCTGCATTTCATCTTGCATTCTGAAAGTGAAAGATTACCAAATGATACATTCTTCGAGACTGCTCGGAAAATCGGAAAGATCTCTCAAGATGTGTTTGTCACTTCTTGGTATTGTTTGTTATTGCAAATATTCATCCTTTATAAATAGAGGATCATTTGGTTTCCTTTCATTCTCCAAATAAAAGTAAGTGAATGCCAAAGCCTTATTTCCATTTCGGCGAAGGAATTATTACCAAGAGAATCATTCTATTGTGCAACACATTGCAAGACGAATACATTGGAGCAATTCAGATGATCAATAATACTTTTAATTCATTTTGAAAAATGGACACATGCATCCAGAAGAACAAAAAATTCTAAGAAATCTAGAATAGCAGAATATAGGGTACTCACCCAATTGCTTTTCAAGCTGATATGTTTAGTAGGCAGGGAAAAGAAAGGATTCGAGATACAGTTAAATGGAATTGTAAAGAATTGTTGCAAGGTATACTTGCTAGAAATCTCTTTTACATATTATTTTGTCAATCACGTGCAATGAAGATGAAGGAAGGTGAGGACGTTCTATTTAAAACCACAATTCTGAAATACAACTTCACGTTAATTCCCATTTTTCAACTGTTCATCAAAGGCACATGGGTGAGAATATAACGTTAGATGCAGCTGTAGAAGATGCAGAATTATCCCTGAGTCACAGAGATATGTAGAAACAAATCATTGAATTATAGGTGCATTGGAATTGGAATAATTGAGAAGGAGAAGATACTCATATATATTTATTTTCAACCGGCTTTGTTCCCTCTAAACGGATCATGAAGACATCATTGAATAATGTAGCAGGCATTACAAACAATACATTCGTCTCATTGTTTTCTATCCTAGGTTGCAACTATTCACATCCTAAGACTGGCAAAAACAATCGTTTTGCGCTGTTTAAAACAGTTTTTCTCTTCCTGGCGAAGTACATACTTTTTCTTACAAACACATTAAGAAGATTATTCAGTCTCTGAATTATTCATGGCTGCCTTTGATTGCGAGAGAAGAATTCATGGCAATTCATTTCCCAATCTATTTGTACAGAACAATCTCTCCGATATCTAATGGCTTACCTACGAAACAATAGGATGCATCTCAAAAACAAATGATATTTGCATTGTGTACTTCAAATTGTATTGCGAAATTAATGCAATATCAAATCGCAAGTTATTTGCGTCTCTGCTGATGAAAACGTATAGATATCTTATCATCAGCCCCTCACATACAACTTGCGATAGTTATTGCAATATGTATGATTTAGAAAATGACAAAATGGGCAAATGCATTGAACTTATTCATAAATGTTACAGATCTAAAATACCAGCATATTATTTGCTCACGAATTCCATTCTGAAGTCGAGATTGTTGTTATAAAGGAAAATACAACAGATGACATGCAGTTAAATTCTATGTTCAAGGTTTGATAGAAGATAAACTTGTTTGAAGTAACGTTGAGAATTTATTTTGCCAATCACTTTCAATACAATTCCAAGGAACAGATGTTATTTTTTCCCTTCAACCAAACTTTGTACCCTTGTTGTCACCCACATGGCTCAGACTGTAGTGTTAGATCTTGCTCTATTACAAGCAGAAATAATGATGTGTAGCAGATATAGATGGAAAGAAATCATTGGGATATGGGTACCTTGGTATTTCAATCATCGAAAAGGAGAACAGGATGAGACTTGTACACTTACCATGAGTGTAGTTCCTTCGAAAGACATCTTGAAGATATCATTGAATAATGGAGTAGGTATTGCAAGAAATGTATTCGTACCATCGGCTTATATCAAAGGCTGCACTTGTACGTGTACAAAGTTTAAAATAATGTAGATATTTTGCACAACCAGATGAATGCTTTTTTCTCTTGCTCGCTTGGCACAATTGGGTTATTGCAAAGACATTAAGAATCCGATTCCCTCTCCGAATGGCACGTGACGGTTTCAGATTGTGAGATAATCGTTCTTGGCATTTTATTTATGAATGTATTTGCACAGAACAAACAACAGCCAGCAGCACCACGTTGGAACCAACAACAGTATCCACAGAGACACCTACAACTGCAGCTACTAGTACCAGCCTCCCAACCTCGAGCTCCACATTGACTTCAGCGACGACAAATATTGAAAGTGATTCCACAATTACAACCACACAGCCATCAACAAGTACCAGCACTACATTGGCAACGACTACTACAGGTAAAACTATATCCATATCAACAGCAACATCTCATAACACAACAACCACCATTACCACCTTGCCGACCACTTCTAGCAGTACAAGAGGTACATCAGGGAAAACTCAGTCTTTTCCTTTTCATGCTCCGATAAGAGTGCTTTCAATTATATAACAAATTGCATATGATAACAAATAAGGCAACTAGACAAATGATATTTAGATCCTGTATTTCATCTTGCATTCTGAAAGTGAAAGATTACCAAATGATACATTCTTCGAGACTGCTCGGAAAATCGGAAAGATCTCTCAAGATGTGTTTGTCACTTCTTGGTATTGTTTGTTATTGCAAATATTCATCCTTTATAAATAGAGGATCATTTGGTTTCCTTTCATTCTCCAAATAAAAGTAAGTGAATGCCAAAGCCTTATTTCCATTTCGGCGAAGGAATTATTACCAAGAGAATCATTCTATTGTGCAACACATTGCAAGACGAATACATTGGAGCAATTCAGATGATCAATAATACTTTTAATTCATTTTAAAAAAAGGACACATGCATCCAGAAGAAGAAAAATTCTAAGAAATCTAGAATAGCAGAATATTGGGTACTCACCCAATTGCTTTTCAAGCTGATATGTTTAGTAGGCAGGGAAAAGAAAGGATTCGAGATACAGTTAAATGGAATTGTAAAGAATTGTTGCAAGGTATACTTGCTAGAAATCTCTTTTACATATTATTTTGTCAATCACGTGCAATGAAGATGAAGGAAGGTGAGGACGGTCTATTTAAAACCACAATTCTGAAATACAACTTCACGTTAATTTCCATTTTTCAACTGTTCATCAAAGGCACATGGGTGAGAATATAACGCTAGATGCAGCTGTAGAAGATGCAGAATTATTCCTGAGTCACAGAGATATGTAGAAACAAATCATTGAATTATAGGTGCATTGGAATTGGAATAATTGAGAAGGAGAAGATACTCATATATATTTATTTTCAACCGGCTTTGTTCCCTCTAAACGGATCATGAAGACATCATTGAATAATGTAGCAGGCATTACAAACAATACATTCGTCTCATTGTTTTCTATCCTAGGTTGCAACTACTCACATCCTAAGACTGGCAAAAACAATCGTTTTGCGCTGTTTAAAACAGTTTCTCTCTTCCTCGCGAAGTACATACTTTTTCTTACAAACACATTAAGAAGATTATTCAGTCTCTGAATTATTCATGGCTGCCTTTGATTGCGAGAGAAGAATTCATGGCAATTCATTTCCCAATCTATTTGTACAGAACAATCTCTCCGATATCTAATGGCTTACCTACGAAACAATAGGATGCATCTCAAAAACAAATGATATTTGCATTGTGTACTTCAAATTGTATTGCGAAATTAATGCAATATCAAATCGCAAGTTATTTGTGTCTCTGCTGATGAAAACGTATAGATATCTTATCATCAGCCCCTCACATACAACTTGCGATAGTTATTGCAATATGTATGATTTAGAAAATGACAAAATGGACAAATGCATTGAACTTATTCATAAATGTTACAGATCTAAAATACCAGCATTTTTTTGCTCACGAATTCCATTCTGAAGTCGAGATTGTTGTTATAAAGGAAAATACAACAGATGACATGCAGCTAAATTCTATGTTCAAGGTTTGATAGAAGATAAACTTGTTTGAAGTAACGTTGAGAATTTATTTTGCCAATCACTTTCAATACAATTCCAAGGAACAGATGTTATTTTTTCCCTTCAACCAAACTTTGTACCCTTGTTGTCACCCACATGGCTCAGACTGTAGTGTTAGATCTTGCTCTATTACAAGCAGAAATAATGATGTGTAGCAGATATAGATGGAAAGAAATCATTGGGATATGGGTACCTTGGTATTTCAATCATCGAAAAGGAGAACAGGATGAGACTTGTACACTTACCATGAGTGTAGTTCCTTCGAAAGACATCTTGAAGATATCATTGAATAATGGAGTAGGTATTGCAAGAAATGTATTCGTACCATCGGCTTATATCAAAGGCTGCACTTGTACGTGTACAAAGTTTAAAATAATGTAGATATTTTGCACAACCAGATGAATGCTTTTTTCTCTTGCTCGCTTGGCACAATTGGGTTATTGCAAAGACATTAAGAATCCGATTCCCTCTCCGAATGGCACGTGACGGTTTCAGATTGTGAGATAATCGTTCTTGGCATTTTATTTATGAATGTATTTGCACAGAACAAACAACAGCCAGCAGCACCACGTTGGAACCAACAACAGTATCCACAGAGACACCTACAACTGCAGCTACTAGTACCAGCCTCCCAACCTCGAGCTCCACATTGACTTCAGCGACGACAAATATTGAAAGTGATTCCACAATTACAACCACACAGCCATCAACAAGTACCAGCACTACATTGGCAACGACTACTACAGGTAAAACTATATCCATATCAACAGCAACATCTCATAACACAACAACCACCATTACCACCTTGCCGACCACTTCTAGCAGTACAAGAGGTACATCAGGGAAAACTCAGTCTTTTCCTTTTCATGCTCCGATAAGAGTGCTTTCAATTATATAACAAATTGCATATGATAACAAATAAGGCAACTAGACAAATGATATTTAGATCCTGTATTTCATCTTGCATTCTGAAAGTGAAAGATTACCAAATGATACATTCTTCGAGACTGCTCGGAAAATCGGAAAGATCTCTCAAGATGTGTTTGTCACTTCTTGGTATTGTTTGTTATTGCAAATATTCATCCTTTATAAATAGAGGATCATTTGGTTTCCTTTCATTCTCCAAATAAAAGTAAGTGAATGCCAAAGCCTTATTTCCATTTCGGCGAAGGAATTATTACCAAGAGAATCATTCTATTGTGCAACACATTGCAAGACGAATACATTGGAGCAATTCAGATGATCAATAATACTTTTAATTCATTTTAAAAAATGGACACATGCATCCAGAAGAAGAAAAATTCTAAGAAATCTAGAATAGCAGAATATAGGGTACTCACCCAATTGCTTTTCAAGCTGACATGTTTAGTAGGCAGGGAAAAGAAAGGATTCGAGATACAGTTAAATGGAATTGTAAAGAATTGTTGCAAGGTATACTTGCTAGAAATCTCTTTTACATATTATTTTGTCAATCACGTGCAATGAAGATGAAGGAAGGTGAGGACGTTCTATTTAAAACCACAATTCTGAAATACAACTTCACGTTAATTCCCATTTTTCAACTGTTCATCAAAGGCACATGGGTGAGAATATAACGTTAGATGCAGCTGTAGAAGATGCAGAATTATCCCTGAGTCACAGAGATATGTAGAAACAAATCATTGAATTATAGGTGCATTGGAATTGGAATAATTGAGAAGGAGAAGATACTCATATATATTTATTTTCAACGGGCTTTGTTCCCTCTAAACGGATCATGAAGACATCATTGAATAATGTAGCAGGCATTACAAACAATACATTCGTCTCATTGTTTTCTATCCTAGGTTGCAACTACTCACATCCTAAGACTGGCAAAAACAATCGTTTTGCGCTGTTTAAAACACAGTTTTTCTCTTGCTCGCGAAGTACATACTTTTTCTTACAAACACATTAAGAAGATTATTCAGTCTCTGAATTATTCATGGCTGCCTTTGATTGCGAGAGAAGAATTCATGGCAATTCATTTCCCAATCTATTTGTACAGAACAATCTCTCCGATATCTAATGGCTTACCTACGAAACAATAGGATGCATCTCAAAAACAAATGATATTTGCATTGTGTACTTCAAATTGTATTGCGAAATTAATGCAATATCAAATCGCAAGTTATTTGCGTCTCTGCTGATGAAAACGTATAGATATCTTATCATCAGCCCCTCACATACAACTTGCGATAGTTATTGCAATATGTATGATTTAGAAAATGACAAAATGGACAAATGCATTGAACTTATTCATAAATGTTACAGATCTAAAATACCTGCATTTTTTTGCTCACGAATTCCATTCTGAAGTCGAGATTGTTGTTATAAAGGAAAATACAACAGATGACATGCAGTTAAATTCTATGTTCAAGGTTTGATAGAAGATAAACTTGTTTGAAGTAACGTTGAGAATTTATTTTGCCAATCACTTTCAATACAATTCCAAGGAACAGATGTTATTGTTTCCCTCAACCAAACTTTGTCCCCTTGTTGTCACCCACATGGCTCAGACTGTAGTGTTAGATCTTGCTCTATGACAAGCAGAAATAATGATGTGTAGCAGATATAGATGGAAAGAAATCATTGGGATATAGGTACCTTGGTATTTCAATCATCGAAAAGGAGAACAGGATGAGACTTGTACACTTACCATGAGTGTAGTTCCTTCGAAAGACATCTTGAAGATATCATTGAATAATGGAGTAGGTATTGCAAGAAATGTATTCGTACCATCGGCTTATATCAAAGGCTGCACTTGTACGTGTACAAAGTTTAAAATAATGTAGATATTTTGCACAACCAGATGAATGCTTTTTTCTCTTGCTCGCTTGGCACAATTGGGTTATTGCAAAGACATTAAGAATCCGATTCCCTCTCCGAATGGCACGTGACGGTTTCAGATTGTGAGATAATCGTTCTTGGCATTTTATTTATGAATGTATTTGCACAGAACAAACAACAGCCAGCAGCACCACGTTGGAACCAACAACAGTATCCACAGAGACACCTACAACTGCAGCTACTAGTACCAGCCTCCCAACCTCGAGCTCCACATTGACTTCAGCGACGACAAATATTGAAAGTGATTCCACAATTACAACCACACAGCCATCAACAAGTACCAGCACTACATTGGCAACGACTACTACAGGTAAAACTATATCCATATCAACAGCAACATCTCATAACACAACAACCACCATTACCACCTTGCCGACCACTTCTAGCAGTACAAGAGGTACATCAGGGAAAACTCAGTCTTTTCCTTTTCATGCTCCGATAAGAGTGCTTTCAATTATATAACAAATTGCATATGATAACAAATAAGGCAACTAGACAAATGATATTTAGATCCTGTATTTTATCTTGCATTCTGAAAGTGAAAGATTACCAAATGATACATTCTTCGAGACTGCTCGGAAAATCGGAAAGATCTCTCAAGATGTGTTTGTCACTTCTTGGTATTGTTTGTTATTGCAAATATTCATCCTTTATAAATAGAGGATCATTTGGTTTGCTTTCATTCTCCAAATAAAAGTAAATGAATGCCAAAGCCTTATTTCCATTTCGGCGAAGGAATTATTACCAAGAGAATCATTCTATTGTGCAACACATTGCAAGACGAATACATTGGAGCAATTCAGATGATCAATAATACTTTTAATTCATTTTAAAAAATGGACACATGCATCCAGAAGAAGAAAAATTCTAAGAAATCTAGAATAGCAGAATATAGGGTACTCACCCAATTGCTTTTCAAGCTGATATGTTTAGTAGGCAGGGAAAAGAAAGGATTCGAGATACAGTTAAATGGAATTGTAAAGAATTGTTGCAAGGTATACTTGCTAGAAATCTCTTTTACATATTATTTTGTCAATCACGTGCAATGAAGATGAAAGAAGGTGAGGACGTTCTATTTAAAACCACAATTCTGAAATACAACTTCACGTTAATTCCCATTTTTCAACTGTTCATCAAAGGCACATGGGTGAGAATATAACGTTAGATGCAGCTGTAGAAGATGCAGAATTATCCCTGAGTCACAGAGATATGTAGAAACAAATCATTGAATTATAGGTGCATTGGAATTGGAATAATTGAGAAGGAGAAGATACTCATATATATTTATTTTCAACGGGCCTTGTTCCCTCTAAACGGATCATGAAGACATCATTGAATAATGTAGCAGGCATTACAAACAATACATTCGTCTCATTGTTTTCTATCCTAGGTTGCAACTACTCACATCCTAAGACTGGCAAAAACAATCGTTTTGCGCTGTTTAAAACAGTTTTTCTCTTCTGCGAAGTACATACTTTTTCTTACAAACACATTAAGAAGATTATTCAGTCTCTGAATTATTCATGGCTGCCTTTGATTGCGAGAGAAGAATTCATGGCAATTCATTTCCCAATCTATTTGTACAGAACAATCTCTCCGATATCTAATGGCTTAGCTACGAAACAATAGGATGCATCTCAAAAACAAATGACATTTGCATTGTGTACTTCAAATTGTATTGCGAAATTAATGCAATATCAAATCGCAAGTTATTTGCGTCTCTGCTGATGAAAACGTATAGATATCTTATCATCAGCCCCTCACATACAACTTGCGATAGTTATTGCAATATGTATGATTTAGAAAATGACAAAATGGATAAATGCATTGAACTTATTCATAAATGTTACAGATCTAAAATACCAGCATTTATCTGCTCACGAATTCCATTCTGAAGTCGAGATTGTTGTTATAAAGAAAATGCAACAGATGACATGCAGTTAAATTCTATGTTCAAGGTTTGATAGAAGATAAACTTGTTTGAAGTAACGTTGAGAATTTATTTTGCCAATCACTTTCAATACAATTCCAAGGAACAGATGTTATTTTTTCCCTTCAACCAAACTTTGTACCCTTGTTGTCACCCACATGGCTCAGACTGTAGTGTTAGATCTTGCTCTATTACAAGCAGAAATAATGATGTGTAGCAGATATAGATGGAAAGAAATCATTGGGATATGGGTACCTTGGTATTTCAATAATCGAACAGGAGAACAGGATGAGACTTGTTCACTTACCATGAGTGTAGTTCCTTCGAAAGACATCTTGAAGATATCATTGAATAATGGAGTAGGTATTGCAAGCAATGTATTCGTACCATTGGTTTATATCAAAGGCTGCACTTGTACGTGTACAAAGTTTAAAATAATGTAGATATTTTGCACAACCAGATGAATGCTTTTTTCTCTTGCTCGCTTGGCACAATTGGGTTATTGCAAAGACATTAAGAATCCGATCCCCTCTCCGAATGGCACGTGACGGTTTCAGATTGTGAGATAATCGTTCTTGGCATTTTATTTATGAATGTATTTGCACAGAACAAACAACAGCCAGCAGCACCACGTTGGAACCAACAACAGTATCCACAGAGACACCTACAACTGCAGCTACTAGTACCAGCCTCCCAACCTCGAGCTCCACATTGACTTCAGCGACGACAAATATTGAAAGTGATTCCACAATTACAACCACACAGCCATCAACAAGTACCAGCACTACATTGGCAACGACTACTACAGGTAAAACTATATCCATATCAACAGCAACATCTCATAACACAACAACCACCATTACCACCTTGCCGACCACTTCTAGCAGTACAAGAGGTACATCAGGGAAAACTCAGTCTTTTCCTTTTCATGCTCCGATAAGAGTGCTTTCAATTATATAACAAATTGCATATGATAACAAATAAGGCAACTAGACAAATGATATTTAGATCCTGTATTTCATCTTGCATTCTGAAAGTGAAAGATTACCAAATGATACATTCTTCGAGACTGCTCGGAAAATCGGAAAGATCTCTCAAGATGTGTTTGTCACTTCTTGGTATTGTTTGTTATTGCAAATATTCAGCCTTTATAAATAGAGGATCATTTGGTTTCCTTTCATTCTCCAAAAAAAAGTAAGTGAATGCCAAAGCCTTATTTCCATTTCGGCGAAGGAATTATTACCAAGAGAATCATTCTATTGTGCAACACATTGCAAGACGAATATATTGGAGCAATTCAGATGATCAATAATACTTTTAATTCATTTTAAAAAATGGACACATGCATCCAGAAGAAGAAAAATTCTAAGAAATCTAGAATAGCAGAATATAGGGTACTCACCCAATTGCTTTTCAAGCTGATATGTTTAGTAGGCAGGGAAAAGAAAGGATTCGAGATACAGTTAAATGGAATTGTAAAGAATTGTTGCAAGGTATACTTGCTAGAAATCTCTTTTACATATTATTTTGTCAATCACGTGCAATGAAGATGAAGGAAGGTGAGGACGTTCTATTTAAAACCACAATTCTGAAATACAACTTCACGTTAATTCCCATTTTTCAACTGTTCATCAAAGGCACATGGGTGAGAATATAACGTTAGATGCAGCTGTAGAAGATGCAGAATTATCCCTGAGTCACAGAGATATGTAGAAACAAATCATTGAATTATAGGTGCATTGGAATTGGAATAATTGAGAAGGAGAAGATACTCATATATATTTATTTTCAACCGGCTTTGTTCCCTCTAAACGGATCATGAAGACATCATTGAATAATGTAGCAGGCATTACAAACAATACATTCGTCTCATTGTTTTCTATCCTAGGTTGCAACTATTCACATCCTAAGACTGGCAAAAACAATCGTTTTGCGCTGTTTAAAACAGTTTCTCTCTTCCTCGCGAAGTACATACTTTTTCTTACAAACACATTAAGAAGATTATTCAGTCTCTGAATTATTCATGGCTGCCTTTGATTGCGAGAGAAGAATTCATGGCAATTCATTTCCCAATCTATTTGTACAGAACAATCTCTCCGATATCTAATGGCTTACCTACGAAACAATAGGATGCATCTCAAAAACAAATGATATTTGCATTGTGTACTTCAAATTGTATTGCGAAATTAATGCAATATCAAATCGCAAGTTATTTGTGTCTCTGCTGATGAAAACGTATAGATATCTTATCATCAGCCCCTCACATACAACTTGCGATAGTTATTGCAATATGTATGATTTAGAAAATGACAAAATGGACAAATGCATTGAACTTATTCATAAATGTTACAGATCTAAAATACCAGCATTTTTTTTGCTCACGAATTCCATTCTGAAGTCGAGATTGTTGTTATAAAGGAAAATACAACAGATGACATGCAGTTAAATTCTATGTTCAAGGTTTGATAGAAGATAAACTTGTTTGAAGTAACGTTGAGAATTTATTTTGCCAATCACTTTCAATACAATTCCAAGGAACAGATGTTATTTTTTCCCTTCAACCAAACTTTGTACCCTTGTTGTCACCCACATGGCTCAGACTGTAGTGTTAGATCTTGCTCTATTACAAGCAGAAATAATGATGTGTAGCAGATATAGATGGAAAGAAATCATTGGGATATGGGTACCTTGGTATTTCAATCATCGAAAAGGAGAACAGGATGAGACTTGTACACTTACCATGAGTGTAGTTCCTTCGAAAGACATCTTGAAGATATCATTGAATAATGGAGTAGGTATTGCAAGAAATGTATTCGTACCATCGGCTTATATCAAAGGCTGCACTTGTACGTGTACAAAGTTTAAAATAATGTAGATATTTTGCACAACCAGATGAATGCTTTTTTCTCTTGCTCGCTTGGCACAATTGGGTTATTGCAAAGACATTAAGAATCCGATTCCCTCTCCGAATGGCACGTGACGGTTTCAGATTGTGAGATAATCGTTCTTGGCATTTTATTTATGAATGTATTTGCACAGAACAAACAACAGCCAGCAGCACCACGTTGGAACCAACAACAGTATCCACAGAGACACCTACAACTGCAGCTACTAGTACCAGCCTCCCAACCTCGAGCTCCACATTGACTTCAGCGACGACAAATATTGAAAGTGATTCCACAATTACAACCACACAGCCATCAACAAGTACCAGCACTACATTGGCAACGACTACTACAGGTAAACTATATCCATATCAACAGCAACATCTCATAACACAACAACCACCATTACCACCTTGCCGACCACTTCTAGCAGTACAAGAGGTACATCAGGGAAAACTCAGTCTTTTCCTTTTCATGCTCCGATAAGAGTGCTTTCAATTATATAACAAATTGCATATGATAACAAATAAGGCAACTAGACAAATGATATTTAGATCCTGTATTTCATCTTGCATTCTGAAAGTGAAAGATTACCAAATGATACATTCTTCGAGACTGCTCGGAAAATCGGAAAGATCTCTCAAGATGTGTTTGTCACTTCTTGGTATTGTTTGTTATTGCAAATATTCATCCTTTATAAATAGAGGATCATTTGGTTTCCTTTCATTCTCCAAATAAAAGTAAGTGAATGCCAAAGCCTTATTTCCATTTCGGCGAAGGAATTATTACCAAGAGAATCATTCTATTGTGCAACACATTGCAAGACGAATACATTGGAGCAATTCAGATGATCAATAATACTTTTAATTCATTTTAAAAAAAGGACACATGCATCCAGAAGAAGAAAAATTCTAAGAAATCTAGAATAGCAGAATATTGGGTACTCACCCAATTGCTTTTCAAGCTGATATGTTTAGTAGGCAGGGAAAAGAAAGGATTCGAGATACAGTTAAATGGAATTGTAAAGAATTGTTGCAAGGTATACTTGCTAGAAATCTCTTTTACATATTATTTTGTCAATCACGTGCAATGAAGATGAAGGAAGGTGAGGACGGTCTATTTAAAACCACAATTCTGAAATACAACTTCACGTTAATTTCCATTTTTCAACTGTTCATCAAAGGCACATGGGTGAGAATATAACGCTAGATGCAGCTGTAGAAGATGCAGAATTATTCCCTGAGTCACAGAGATATGTAGAAACAAATCATTGAATTATAGGTGCATTGGAATTGGAATAATTGAGAAGGAGAAGATACTCATATATATTTATTTTCAACCGGCTTTGTTCCCTCTAAACGGATCATGAAGACATCATTGAATAATGTAGCAGGCATTACAAACAATAAATTCATCTCATTGTTTTCTATCCTAGGTTGCAACTACCCACATCCTAAGACTGGCAAAAACAATCGTTTTGCGCTGTTTAAAACAGTTTCTCTCTTCCTCGCGAAGTACATACTTTTTCTTACAAACACATTAAGAAGATTATTCAGTCTCTGAATTATTCATGGCTGCCTTTGATTGCGAGAGAAGAATTCATGGCAATTCATTTCCCAATCTATTTGTACAGAACAATCTCTCCGATATCTAATGGCTTACCTACGAAACAATAGGATGCATCTCAAAAACAAATGATATTTGCATTGTGTACTTCAAATTGTATTGCGAAATTAATGCAATATCAAATCGCAAGTTATTTGCGTCTCTGCTGATGAAAACGTATAGATATCTTATCATCAGCCCCTCACATACAACTTGCGATAGTTATTGCAATATGTATGATTTAGAAAATGACAAAATGGACAAATGCATTGAACTTATTCATAAATGTTACAGATCTAAAATACCAGCATTTTTTTTGCTCACGAATTCCATTCTGAAGTCGAGATTGTTGTTATAAAGGAAAATACAACAGATGACATGCAGTTAAATTCTATGTTCAAGGTTTGATAGAAGATAAACTTGTTTGAAGTAACGTTGAGAATTTATTTTGCCAATCACTTTCAATACAATTCCAAGGAACAGATGTTATTTTTTCCCTTCAACCAAACTTTGTACCCTTGTTGTCACCCACATGGCTCAGACTGTAGTGTTAGATCTTGCTCTATTACAAGCAGAAATAATGATGTGTAGCAGATATAGATGGAAAGAAATCATTGGGATATGGGTACCTTGGTATTTCAATCATCGAAAAGGAGAACAGGATGAGACTTGTACACTTACCATGAGTGTAGTTCCTTCGAAAGACATCTTGAAGATATCATTGAATAATGGAGTAGGTATTGCAAGAAATGTATTCGTACCATCGGCTTATATCAAAGGCTGCACTTGTACGTGTACAAAGTTTAAAATAATGTAGATATTTTGCACAACCAGATGAATGCTTTTTTCTCTTGCTCGCTTGGCACAATTGGGTTATTGCAAAGACATTAAGAATCCGATTCCCTCTCCGAATGGCACGTGACGGTTTCAGATTGTGAGATAATCGTTCTTGGCATTTTATTTATGAATGTATTTGCACAGAACAAACAACAGCCAGCAGCACCACGTTGGAACCAACAACAGTATCCACAGAGACACCTACAACTGCAGCTACTAGTACCAGCCTCCCAACCTCGAGCTCCACATTGACTTCAGCGACGACAAATATTGAAAGTGATTCCACAATTACAACCACACAGCCATCAACAAGTACCAGCACTACATTGGCAACGACTACTACAGGTAAAACTATATCCATATCAGCAGCAACATCTCGTAACACAACAACCACCATTACCGCCTTGCCGACCACTTCTAGCAGTACAAGAGGTACATCAGGGAAAACTCAGTCTTTTAATTTTCATGCTCCGATAAGAGTGCTTTCAATTATATAACAAATTGCATATGATAACAAATAAGGCAACTAGACAAATGATATTTAGATCCTGTATTTCATCTTGCATTCTGAAAGTGAAAGATTACCAAATGATACATTCTTCGAGACTGCTCGGAAAATCGGAAAGATCTCTCAAGATGTGTTTGTCACTTCTTGGTATTGTTTGTTATTGCAAATATTCATCCTTTATAAATAGAGGATCATTTGGTTTCCTTTCATTCTCCAAATAAAAGTAAGTGAATGCCAAAGCCTTATTTCCATTTCGGCGAAGGAATTATTACCAAGAGAATCATTCTATTGTGCAACACATTG